>CABHPQ010168268.1:0-12500 GCA_902168405.1 Peromyscus aztecus | reverse complement strand
GGCATTTAACCAGAAAAATACCTTCAACTACATAAACCATATAAATGATAGTTAAGCATACATTACTTCCTTGGCAATATTTGTGGTATTTTTAAAAATCAAATGGATATATAATATCTGCATAATTTTTAAAGAATTCTTTCTTTTATGTGTGTGTGTATGCCATTAATGTGTGTGTGTGTGTGTGTGTTGTGTGTGTGTGTGTGTGTTGTGTGTGTGTGTGTGTGTTGTGTGTGTGCACTGTGGACATGAAGGTACCTGAGGAAGCCAGAAGAAGGTGTTAGGTATTCTGAAACTGTGGTTACAGGTGGTTGTGAGCTGTCTGATGTGGTTGCTGGTTACCAAAGCCAAGTCCTCTGTGAGGTCAGCAAGAGCTATTACCCTCTGAGCATCTCTCCAATCCCTGTCTACATTATTTAAACAATGTGTATGTTCAAATGATCCAGTAGCTGTCTTATTTAATAATTACACTTGCTTTGTATGGTTAGATCTTTTGAACATGATCTGCTCAAGGGATTCAGCAGAATAAATCCGTAAGAGCAGATCGAAGAGTGATGTGTCTTTTGGGTACCAATAGCTAGTTCAAGGCTGGAGAGGGGGCTCAGTGGTTAAGAGCAGTGACTGCTCTTCCAGAGGACCTAGAATTGATTCCCAGAACCCACACGGCAGCTCACAACAGTTTGTAATTCCAGTTACAGGTGGATTTGTGACCTCTAGGGTCACAAAGTCTGTACATGGTGCAAACTCACATTCAGGCAATCACTCATGCACATAAGATAAAATAAAAAGAGTTAATTAGTGAGGAAGATGGTTTTGTAGGTAGTACTTACTGCATAAGTATCAAGATCCCATTAGTGTCATTAAAAACTGGGTTCTGTAATCCCCAGCCTGGGAGATAGGGGAAGGAAGATCCCTGGAGATTGCTGACCAGTCATCCTAGTACAATCAGTGAGCTCCAGGGTCAAGCGGGAAGTAATGGTGTAGACATCAAATGCTGACGTCTCACCTCCACGTACACATGCACAGATACACTCACCATCACAAACACAAATACATCACATACATATACACAGTTTAAAATAAAAAATAAACAAATGGACAGCGAATTTGGATATATTTTGATCATATTACCCAGTGTGCATGACTCCATAAGACTTCAAAATGTACCATTAGAAAAATGTTGCTCAATCTAATAGATTTTTATATACAGAAAGAAAACTACCTAAACATGTTTATTAACAATTGAATGACTCAAATGAATCATTTTTAAATACCTTGCTTCACTTAATACCCTAAAATATTATTTAGTAAATAATAATATAGGAGTTATTTGAAATAAATTAGTATTTATTAGGAGCTAATAACTATGTATGTACATAAAATTAAACCTCATTCTGAATTTTCAGATACAAAGTAGGTTTTCATCCTGAACTATCTGAGGGAGGAACTACTACTATTCCCACTTTCTAGATGAGAAAAACTGAGACTGAGAGGTTTAGAAATTTCTCCAGATTGTACACACAGTTTTAAATGAGAGAGCCAAGATTTTGACCCAAGCAGTTAGTATCCAAAATCAGCCATCTTGACCACTGCTCTAACCAGTAGCGGATAATCTTAATCTCTGGGAAAACCATTCACTAAAGAATACACAAATTCCTCAATTAGTATGAAAGTCACAAATTTTCTTTCTAGTATTTGTGGGGATTCATCATTATTTTGTATTGAGTCTCTCTTCAAAAGAATGTTACTATCCACTCTGACTTGGGTGGGTTTTATTCTTTATTTAAACTAGAAGAATACATTTTGGTTCTCATATAAAAAGTATTGAAAGTATCCCAGGCTTTGCTATTATAAACTATTTCAACATCAGCATCTGGTCCTTCCCGCTCCTCCTCTCCCTCTGCCTCTCCCTCCCTCTCCTTTCCTCTCTCCTCCCATCTTGATGTTTCTTGAGAGAGCAACAGACTGGAGTAGCACCCCCACTCTAGTGTGATCTCAGTCTCTTCCCCTCACAGAGTCCACACCAGGACTGCAGTCCTTACTAACTGATGCTGTGGCCTTGTGACATTTTGGAGGTGAGAAGAGTGGAATGAGAAGCTCGCTCTTTGACTTACCCACTAGATTGTCATAAGCAATTTATGTAATTCTTATGAGCTTTAGGGCCCTTCTCTAAATGATGAGTATGACAATTCCAACCTCATAAAGTTGTTATATGTAGACCCTCCCAAGACAAGAATACAAATAGAGGCCCATACACCATATGTCTAAATATTTAAAAGTTATAAATCAAGCCAACACACCATTAAATAAAATATGTTTTATCCTACCTTGCCAAACATACCTTCATAATGATGAAACAAAAAGCACTGTGTGCAAAGCTATGCTTTTTGTGTGACCAAAAGTTGGCAAACACCAGAGAGCAGTCCTTGTTGACTAGCCAGAGGATTAGGGATGAGTAATAAAATAAAAAGTTCTAGAACATAAATGATTATGCATGTTTCATAAGCAGAACAGTTACTCTAAAAAACCAAGGTTTTACACCATTTTCCTGTTTTTAGTACTAAGGATTGAACCTGAGGCCTCACACATGGTAGGTCAGTGCTGCATCACTGAGCTTTATCCCTTCCTATTTACTTTTTATTGATCATAATGATCCAACCCAGTGGTTCTCAACCTTCCTAACGCTGTGACCCTTTAATGCAGCTCCTCATGTTGTGGTGACCTCCAACCATAAAATTATTTCATTGCTGCTCCATAACCATAATTTGCTACTGTTATGAATCGTAATGTAAAATGATATCTGATATTTGACCACCAAAGGGCTCCGACCCACAGGTGGAGAACTAGAGGATCTAAGTTAAAGGAAACACAAAATTCTATCAAAGTTATACATCAGAATTAAACTTTATCTCATTTATCATTTCACAATGGTGAAAAATATTCAAAATCAACTTCTCTGGCTTTTTTGAAGTGCTTTGTACATTATTGAATTCACCAACATTTCCTGTCCCATCTCCCTGCTAGTATTCCCAGCATCTGGAAAATATTATTATATTCTCAACTTCTACAACATTACCATTTTTAAATCTGATATCTGAGTGACACCACACAGTGTTTGTTGTTTGTGGGCCTGAGTTACTTCACATTGAGTAATGACCTCTAGCATCGTGATTACTTTTGTTGTCACAAATGACTACATTTTACCTTTTTGAAGGCAGAATAATATTCAATTCTGTGTATATGGCAGATTTAGCGCCTGCCTGTCCGTCACCGATTCTATTTCTTAGCCATAGTGAAAGTGCTGTAAAAACATGAGCACAGATGTTTCTTGGACATACTGATTCCATGTCCTCGGGCTATGCATCCAGAAGCGGGCTTTGTGGATATGCGATGGCTCTATTTTTAAGGCTTGCAGAACTTTCATGGCTCTATTTTTAAGTCTTGCAGAACCTTCATACTGTTTCCATAATAGATATGTTGAATTACATCACCACCAAGGCTGGGTATGGTTTCTCCCTTCTCTGTGTCTTCTTCAGGACTTGTGTTTTTAACAACAGCTCTTCTAACCAGAATGGGCTGATGGCTCATCTTGGTTTTGATTGTCTTTGCCCTGACGATTAGTGGTGCTGGACATTTTTCCATCAGTTGCCAACCATTCACACACCTTTATTTGGGAAATGTTGGATGAGGTCCATGTTCATTTCTCAGTTGGATTATTTGTGAATTTTTTTTTAAAAATTCTTTCTGTGCCCTGGATACCATGCCCGGTCAGAAGAGCGGGTTGCAAACACTTCCCTCCGTTCTGTAGCTTGTCTCTGACTTAACATTTTTCTGCACAGAAGCTGCTCTCACTGTCAGTCCACTCTCACTGTCCACTTTTGCTATATTCCTGAACTCTAGGAGCATCCAGCAAATCCTCCATCCTTTCGGGGTTGTGGATAGCCCCTCTATGTCAGCCATTCATTCAAGTCCTCCACCTGTTCTGAGTTGGGTTTTGTACATGGCAAGAGACAGGGCTCTAGCTTGACTCTTCTTTATATGTCTCTGCAATTCTCCCATTATTAGTTATCGAAGAGACTGGCCTTTTTCAGATCCGTTGTGAAACACCTTTATTAAAAGTCACTCTGGTACTGATGAGTGAGTTTAGTTCTAAGCTCTCTCTCCCTTTCCATTACAGAAATGATCATTTTACTTATTTTGTCATGGTGCCACCAAGTGTGCTGAGCAAGTGACCATCTTCAAGTCTCCATCACCATTACGGCGTGTTCTCTGTGGTGTACACCTGAGAGATGACGAGGCATTCTGAGAGAGCCGATCACCACGAACCTCACTTCCATGCTTGGCCATCACTCACCCCTAAAAACCCACCGCCTCAGTGTTCTTCACAAGGTGCTCATGAGACCACAAGATACTCAGAAGGAAAATGGACTTCGGCTCCCCATTTTTAAGACTTATAAGGAATTTTTTGAGTCAGGAGTAAAGATAATCTGGGTCCAATCTTTCAATAGACACAGGAAAATATCAATGCAATTCCAATAAAGAAAAATTAGTGGAGAAACAAAATAAACCAAAATCTGGGTGCATTGTTTTTCTATCTAACTTTTAAAGCTTACAAGGTGAAAAATTTAAATTCCCTCATCAAGCTATAATTTAACTGAGTATTGAATATTCTATATTTGGACTTGAGTCTTGAATACTAAACACTTTCATCCATTAATTGTATTATTTTCAAGGTTTTACATAACCCTAATTACAAATCATAAATTATATATAATTATGTGTTAAGAGTATAAATAATCTTAATTAAAAATTATAATCTTTTTGTCTCCATTTTCTACAATGTTTCACAAAATTTTTCCCTAACCTTAGATAAATAGAAAAAATAACTTTGGTTAGAGTGAACATTAGTTAAACACCACTCAGAAGTGTCTCAAATTTTTATCAAATATATTTGAAGATTTCATTCCAATTCAAGTGAAACAGCAATAAACTTGGACTATACCAAAAATAAAGTGACTTTAAATCCATTAGTCACATCAAAGCAACCAAAACAAATATCAGTCCAAACTAGGCAGACATACAAGAGAAGAAACAAAAGAGAGGATGAGTTCCTAGCCCACAGCAAGATCAAATGCCAGGTAAACTCCATCATTGTATAGGCAGGTGTCTGTGTTAGGGTCACTGTACGGGTCCCACGGCCCTGGATCTATGCAAATACTATCGATGCAGGAGCGGCTTGAAAGCCTTTAGAGGATACACATGTACTTCTGTATATGTTTCATGTATTAGGCATTGAATAGCTAAAACATACTCTAGAGATATCTCAGACTGAAAATAAGCATAAGCTAGCATGCTTTCTGACATAGATTTGATTTTTAAAACATGTATAGAAGGTGTTCACTGTCTCTAACATCCTTTTCTTATAATAGATGCCCCCGTGAGCTTGTTTTAAGAATTCCAACTTCACTCCAGCATGAATGGTAACTCTTTATGTGGCTAATCCATACACCACAGGACTGCAGGGCCACCAGCACGCCTGCTCTGTACACTATGTGGACTTGGTTTTCAGGAAGCAAAGGACGATGACTTTAATTGCTCTCCTCTCATTTGGTGGTGGCAGGTAGAAAATCAGATACATTAAAATGCTTCACAATCTCATTTCTTGAAGATACTATACCACTATTATACTTTGTGCTGTGACTTCTAGATATTGCTCCTTGTGCTTTAAATTTGAGCAAGAACACAGAAGAGAATGGGTTTTACAGCCTCCTGATTTCATCAGGAAAGACAGCATGCCTTTCCCTTCATTTCCATTCATTCCTGAAAGTCTTCCGAGTACACTTTGTGCTCTGCTTGATTCAACACAGATTTAGTCTTTCTACATTTCACTTAGCAAAATGTTTAAGTGGCACAGTTTTGCAAAACTCTGCCAAGTTCATAAAATAATGGTAAATTAAGCATAACGCTGTAGTGAAACCAAATTCTATTTTTAAAAAAAAGACTGACCCATGATTATTTAAAAATGGTTGCTGTTGTTTTATTATCTTGTCTGATTTAAACACTGGTAATATACCTGCAATTTGCTGTCTTCTAATGTAATGGTGCAATAATAATGTGTGACCTTTTCATCTTTATTATACGTAACTAAAAGCACAGAAAACAAGTTTTCACTTATCCTCCATCCTGGAAAGATAGCCAATCTTTTGTTTCCTAAATACTTAAGTTTCCTGGTCCCAAGGGAGTTGGAATTGTAAAGCACAGGCTCACAAGTAAGAGACTTGAAATGTCTGAGGAGACAAGAGAAAAAAGTAACAAGATTTGAGGAAGCAAGCAAGCAGATTCCTGACTCCGGGGAGTAGGTCTGTGGTGATGATAGATAGACAGATAAATAGATGGATGGATAGATAGATAGATAGATAGATAGATAGATAGATAGATAGATAGATGGATGGACGGATGATAGGAGAAAGAGATGTGCAACCAACTGTCCTATTATGTCCAGAAAGCACTGTTTCCCTGTGGTCATCCACCACCTCTAGCTCTCACAATCTCTCCACCCCTTCTTTCTCAGTAATCCCTAAGCCTTGGGAGGAGAGGATGTGATACAGATGTCCCATTCATGTCTGAACATTCCAATGTCTCTCATTCTCTGAACCTCGACCAGTTGTAGGTCTCTGTGTTAATTACCATCTACTGCAAATAGAAGCTTCCCTAATGAGGCTTGAGAGACACACTAATACCAATAAGTCCCTAGGCGTCAGTTTCATACTATGTCCCTTAAATCCAATCGGAAAGTAGCTAGTTGTTCCCATCCTGTTCATGCCACTACTTCACCAGCAGACATGTACTGCCTGAGTGGTCATTATTGTAGCCCTCAAGGTTCACAAGGAGGCAAGAGTGATGGTTTCTTTTCCCCCCTGACAGCATGCGTAGCACCTTCCAGCACTATGAAAGCCAGCCAGCAGCAATGAAGTGTCCAGGTAAGAATCGGTTTGATTTCTCTATGTTCTACAACTCAAGTGTACGGTATCTTCAGCAATACGATCTTACCGTCAAAATCTGGAGGGCTACCAAAGGGCATTGCCAATATTCTGTAATGTCTGGGGATCTGTGGAACCTTACCGGCTAACAACTGCAACAGAAGTAACCTATCCCCGGCACGTTTGGTTCATTAGCCTGTGGTGTCTAGTAGCAACTTGGTTGCCCATTATAGGCTCACTCAATTTAAACTCCTTTTATGTACGTGTACACATACACTTCAGGAAGCTTCTGCAACAGTAGGCCATTTTTTTTATTGTCTTTACTTTAAGAAAGAAGTCCAAATGTCTCTTCTTTTTGGTTTCTTCCTCCTTGAGATCTCCACACATGCGTACAATGAAATGTAATCAGATTACGTCTAACCCCTCCCCCCCATCCTTGCAGCATATTCTCCTACGAATTTCATTTTTTCCCCATAAGAGACAGACAAAAAAAAAAACCCCACAGTCAGAGGAGGTCATCTGTCCTGCCTCGGCTAGAATTTGGGGTGGTTTGATCTTGTGTAGGCCTTGTGCAGGGAACCACAGCTGCTGTGAGTTCATCAGTGAGTGTGATGACTGCATCAGGTCCAGGGGACAGAATTCCACAGCCCTCTTCCACGTCTTCAGTTATCACATTACTTCACTGTAGCTGAAAGTTTCTCCGGTCCCACCCCGCCCGCCATCCCGCAGCCATTTATAAATCACTCAGAGGCTTATATTAATTACAAACTGTATGGCCAATGGCTTAAGTTTCTTGATAGCTAGCTCTATCATCTTAAATCAACCCATTTCTCTTGATCTATGCTTTGCTACATGGCTGTGACATTACCAGTCTGCTGGCATGTTGCTCCTTGGGCAGCGGGCTAGGCATCTCTCCAGACTCCACCCTTCTCTTTCCTGTCTTTCCCCTTGGATTTCCCACCTGCCTCTAAGCTGCCTCGCCATAGGCCAAAGCAGCTTATTTATTAACCAATGGGAATAACATACATTCACCAGCATACAGAAAGACATCCCACAGCATTTCACCTCCTCTTCTTCAATGTTTCCTTAGCCTGGAGGGTGGGAGGTAGATATAGTGGTCACATTTAGGGCTGACCACTCACTCTCTTATTTTCAACACTCTGACTACTTGTACATCTGTCCATGACTCCTGACCTCTGCAAAAAAGAAGTTTCTCTGACCATGGCTGATATACCCAGTGTTACTCCATTGGAAAAAAAAAAAAAAAAAAAAAAAAAAAACAACTGATTTTTCCTCTCCCAGCAGCTATCAATTGCAAATAAATTCTTGGTTAGGGTTGGGACTTTTGTGCTCACATCCCCTTCTCCATCCTACAATTCTGTCTGACTCAAACTTTTGTAGGTCTTATCACAGTCTCTGTGAGTTCATATGAGTATTAGCCTTTTTGCACGAGGAAAAAGCTTTTTCCTTGGAATCACTCACCACCTCTGGTTCTTACTGTCTTTCTACATCCTCTTCCACATAGATTACTGAGCACTGAGGGGAAGGGTTTGATAAAGACATCACATTTAGATGTGAGTGCTCAGAAGTTTCTCACTTTTGACACATTGTCCAACTGTGGGTCTCTTTGTTATTACTGTCTACTACAAGAAGAAGTTTTCTGATGAGGGTTGAGTGATGCACTGATCTATAGGTATAACAATGTGTAATTGGGGGTCATTTTATTACTGTGTTCACTTAGCAGCATAATGATGGGTCATAAGCCTAGAGGGAAAAGACATGGCTTTTGTACATTCTTAGTTTTGGTTAACTCATCCACTATCCCTTCTCTACCCCCATTCCCCTTTAATCCTTCAGTCTCCAGGACCCCGCCTCACCCCACCCCAATTTTTCATTTATATACGTCCTAGCTTGTTGCTTCTGTTTCTGTGGCAAAATATTCGTGAAAACCCATTTGGAGAGGAAAGGGTTAATTTGGCTTATATGTCACACACAGTGAGTGTATCTTGAGGGACACCAAGGCAGGGAGAGGAGCAGAGAGCACAGAGGAATGCTGGTCACTGGATTGTTCCCTCTTGGCTTACTCAACTACCTTATACAACGTAGAACCATGTGACTATAGATAGCAAAGCCCACCCTGAACTGGATCCTCCTCCATCAATTAGCAATTAAGAAAATGCCCCCTGTGGACATGCTCCCAGGCCAATCAAATGGAGGAATTTCTTCCATTGTGGGCTCCTCTCCCAGGGGTGCAAAGTTGACCCCAGAAGCTAACAAGGACAGTATATATTCTACTGTGCCTTCCATTTTTAAAATTGAGTTCTTCATATCAATTATCTAAACTGCACCAGTAAATGCTGGCCTTTTCTGTGAATAAGTAAGTGCAAATAAACAGCAGAGAGATTTTATTCAACAAAGGCTGCTTCAAAGTTAAAGACCATTTCAACAAAACCAAATAGGATGCTGTTGTCCTTCCAAATGGATCTCACTTATAAATATATATGGTTTTTCTCGTAACTCTCCAACTTTTTAGACAGAATTTGTACCATAAATTCTCAGTAAAATGAAAGATAACACATGATGATTTATTACATGTCCTCAGGCCAGTGTGTGTGTTATGTATTATACAATGTTCTTAGATTGAATAAAATACTTAAATTGAACATTGTATCTGAACTACTCATATAACCTTATCAACTCACCACAAAATACATAAATATGTTTTCAAACAGAATCCTATTTCAAGTGTTTAATGTGGAAATTTTAAAGCTAAGGATGCCAAGAGACAAAGTTAAATGTTCGCTCAAACTATACTTTTTCCCACATTTCTCCTCCACACTAGAACAGTCAGGGGACCCATTTTGTGATTTCTCACAGTGCTAAGAGCTTAAAGGGTTTCAGTAATTTCAAGAAAACATGTCTCTAACCTCACTGTGTACAGTTTTAAATTGCCAGCTTATGTATTAATTTAGTGTGTTAAATGTACACAAAAGTAACGCATGGAACCTAGAATTTAAAAGTTCCTTATTGGCATATGTAAAATCTCAAACAGTGTTGAATAAACAAAGAGGATTTCAAGCACTTAATTAAATGGACTGTCAAGAGCTTTCTGTGTTATAAGGTTGTCATTGTATCTTTTTTATTTAAACGATATTCTTCTAGCAGCAAGATTCAATGCGTCTCAAGCCTACTTCACCCTCTCCAACAAGTGAAGGCTATAAAGAAAGATGAAGGATGCATTTTATTGCTAAACCTCATGTGAGAACATTCTATTTAGAAAATACACGGGTATTATAAAATACATATGCTTTGTAGTCAAGGCTTTGACTTGAATTTTCCCTGAACTGAAAAATAGAAACCACATTTTAAATAGTAGGAGTTGATCAGTTCACAATTGTGCATGTCTTCATCAATCCCTCAGCAGGTATAGCTGTCAACATCAGAAAGGCCCAGACAGTGTAGAAAATGGGGCATCAGGCTTTCAGTAATATTCATCTTCTACAAGGAAAATATGAATTGGAAAATAGTCCTCTCGCATAGTGTTTCCCCAGGAACTGTTCAATGTGTTTATTTTGTAGAGACTTTCTCCCTTCTTTTTGGAGGATTAGGCAGGTATTTTCCATGTGATATACCATCTTAAATCAGAGGAAGAAAGACAAACCCTAACCCTATCTATTCCTGGGGATCCTCAGAAACAATTTTAAACACATCTCGATTTAATAGCCAATCATTCCAATGTGAAAAAAAAAAAGATAAAAGTGAGAAAAATATCTCCCACTTTAATCAACTCAGTATTAAAACTGGCAAGATTTCAAAGTCACTCAGCTTTATTTATAGGGCCTGAAGTACATAAACATGTGAAAAATAATGATAATTCCATCTTTTTATCCAAATCATGTATCTCATGCAGAAGCCTTCACACGGGCCTTTATTAAATGGAACTTTTTAAAAAGGTTTGATAGAAAATATATTCAGGAAGAGAACTATCCTCAAACATCAAGGCTTATACCACATTAGCCACACCATGCAGGGACAAAAATGAGACTTCTTGAATGTGTCCTGTAATGCCAGCAGAACATTCACTTGTGTTGGGGAGACCTCTACTATGTTTTAAACGTTGTCTGATTATATTTGCAGTTAGATATTAGAGCCAGAGAGGAAACTTTTGGAACCAGAACTTGAGAATCCAGGAGACAGTTAAACAATGTACACAGTTCAGAAAAACGAAGCAAGAAAGCAAATGAAATGTAAGTGATCAGTGTTTTAAAATCTATGTGCATTATTAGAAGTGGCTATGTAAGATGCAGAAACACACTAAAAAGGGTAATATTTGGAGTCACCAAAGTCAAAGCTGGGAGTACCCAGGAATCCAGCATTAATACCTTGAAGGTATTACAGGATCTATGCGATTGATCCAAATCTGGAGAGAAACTCACACGACTGCCTCACTGTTTGTGCTTCCTCTCTCCATATTGTGACTCTGCCTTTTAGCTTTCTGGATGATGCTCGCCTTCTAGCCAGCCAAGAGGGGAACAAACACAAGGGAATCGTGAATACTAAGCCAAAATTGCACATATCACTTTCCTCTAACTCCTATTGGCTGGAATTCAGTCATGTGGCCACAGTAAGGAGACCTGGGAAATGCTACCTAGCTTTGTGCTTTAAATGAATAAAAGACTTGTTAGATAGAATGGCTTGTTCCACAGATCTATATTAGGAATAGCTGTTCATACTGCTCCCTGCTCATGCCCAAACAGTATGTGGGTTCTTACTCCTGGAGAGATACAATCCAATAAATGCTATCTAAAAATCAAACATTTATCTTAAAAGCAGTAATACTAGAATGACAGGAAAGCACAGGAAAATAAATCTTCCTTGAGAGAAACTGATAAGAAAAAAGAGAAACGCAGCTCACAAAGAAGAGAAATTCTTCGTAATATGAACCAGTGCTATGCCACCCCAAGAGGGAGCCCTCCAAGTTTCCTAGTTCATTTTCCTGCTCTTGGGGAAAGCCTACATAGTCATGAAACACACACACACACACACACACACACACACACACACACGTGTGCACACACACACACACACACACACACTGATTCATTTAAAGCACAAAGCTAGGTAACATTTCCCAGACCCCCATGGCCACATGACTGAATTTCAGCCAATGGGAGTCAGAGGAAAGTAATATGTGCAATTTTGGCTTAGTATTCACGATTCCCTTGTATTTAATAGCCTTTTGTTTTGTGAGACAAGGTCTCACCATATAAACCTGGCTGGCCTGGAACTTACCGTATAGAGCAAGCTGACCTTGAACACATTGGTCTCTAACCTCTGCCTCCTGAGTGCTGGAATCACAAGTGGACAACATCATGCCTGACTTCAATACCTTTCCAGCACTGTCAGCCATGGCTACTGTATTGTTTAACTAAGAACATTAATACAGATGTTTTCAGGGACAGTTGCCAGTACAAATACTGAGATATTATTTTCAGTGATGTGGAGGCAACACGAGGTTGG
>CABHPQ010168267.1:12322-46845 GCA_902168405.1 Peromyscus aztecus | reverse complement strand
GTTTCTTGATTAATTTCTATAATAATTAACTGCTCATATTTTTATAATTATACATATTCACCTTGCTTCCTTGTATGTATCAGGGATGTTAATTATAGCAATGACATTTGTGTATTGTTGCAGAAAACACATAGATCTGCCCTTTCCTCCAGATATAATTGCTCCTCAGGAATCCCAGGACTTGTGGTCAACTATTGTCCTTAGGACACTGGAGATAGATCAGCTTTCTAAGATTACAGAGGAAAGTGTACACATGTGTCTGTCATTTCAATACAGAAGAGCTGTGAATTCCCTAACTTCCTAAAAGGAATTCACCTCTAATAACAATGATGAAGAAATTATACCTCAGAGTTGCTCTTTGGAGAAGTTAAACTACCAGAAGTTATAGGTGGGATGGCATCATCGTGAACTTCACCCTGCCACCCTGCTGACTTCTTCACCTCCCTCTTGTTCAGGGACAAAGCTGCTGATCTGACTTTGAACTGTGAACTCCTACTCTTGTAATAGTTTAGATAAACAGATGTGTAAGATCCTTAGCTGCATGTATTTGCAGAGTCATTAAGGACACTGCATACTCATGATTCAGAGCCTTCCAAGAGAAGATCCACATGAGAAAATTGCTTTAGACAGAATCTTTAAGAAAGCTGTCAATTCTTCAAATAAATGGACAATGGTTCCCTTGGTTCCTTGTTTTGCCCTGATAAAAACTCCAACAGCTGCTGGAGTCTAAAACCATCTGAGAGCTCACGCTAGCACTGTAACTGTGCCTCCTCCTGCCCTTCTTGGTCTCAGTGTTGAGATCCTAACCTGCTGATACTTTAAAAATTTTAATTGTATTCCCTCTTGTTATAAACCATCAAGGTAAGTGTCCTCAAAAGAGTTGAAGGAAAAAATAGACTTACAAACAGGTCAACTGAATTTCATTCAACTGTCTACTCCAAAGTAACAGAGCTCATCTCACAATCAAGTGATGCTCAAACCCAAACCTCTCATATGCAGGATTGTCTTTTGCTAGTTGCTCATTTAAATGACTCAAAACATGGGCCATGGGTAAGCAATGCAACTTGAACATAGATTTGTGGGAGAGTCTCTCCTACTCCTGAATCCTTTGCCCCAGTTGCAAAGTAATAGCTTATTTAATCCTTAATAATTCTTATTTCCTATATGTAACATAGCTATTGTTATTTGTACTTATCTACTCGAGGAAAGTAGGGGTGTAACCTCAGAGTATAAGACCAGAGGATCAGGAACTCTGGTTGCTTGTGGGTTTGCTGACCCTTAACTGTGCCCAAGGAAGTGTAGAGGGGCATTTAAAGCATGGGCCCCAGAAATAGACTTGATGGTTGCACTTTGCCCTTGATAGTTATGAGGCTTACGGAACTCACTTACCCTTTCTGTGACAAAGGGGTAGAATTATTGTTTGTTCTAGATACGAAGGAACTGGTACATACAGAGCACATAGGTTGTTATAAAAGGTGAAATCTGAGAAGTATTCTGTGTTTTAATTATAATCAGGATATTGTGGCTTAATACTGCACAAACCTCACAGAAAAAGGTCCTTTGGAGTACATAGGAAAGTCAATTCTCCTCCATATAAGTAGAATTAAATACAGATTTCTCTAAGCTCCTTTATTTTCACTACAGCAAAAGACATGGGACATAGACTGACTTAAAAAAATCCAGGCACCACTTTTGCATTCGAATAAGGGCAGAGACTTCCTTCACACCATTCCTCTGGTGTCTGCTCAACTCCACCTTGGGTGAGAGAAGAGAGAGCAGAGGGGACTGTGGGAAGAGTCAGTTGAAATCGCGTGTACAGGTTGTTGTTCCAGTTTTAAAGATTGGAGTGCAGCCACCTGGAGATTTGGCCTTCTGTGTTTGTGATCCTATGAAATTTCCCAGCATTAAAGTCGTGCTCCAGGGAGAAGCAGAGAGTAATGATTGCTGTATCTGTAAATAAGGCTGTTGCTATGTGTGAGTGGCAGTGTTCCATAGACATTAGCTGTTTTCACTTTCTTGTGGTCCACCCATGAATTACAGTTTCCTTCCCAGGAGAAAAGAGCTTTTGGCAGGACTTCCTGACAGTTTTTCCGTGAGCCATGGGACCTGTCAGCTCAGTCATTTTGCTTTCTCTTTCAACTTCCCAGAAAAGTGATTTCAAGGAGAGAAGGTGGCCGAGTAGATGAATCCAAGGGATGGCACAGTGTGTTAATAATAACCTCGGACATGTGGGATAGCCAGATGCAAACATGTTATAGTACAAGTGGTGTGAGCTTCTAGAAATATCTATGCTCACGTCCAACTTGGCCTCTCAGCAAATGTCCCTCCATTTCTTCCAACCCTAAGGACAAGCTTATTGCCAATATCATGATAATCAATTGTAATCCCTAATTTTAATCCAATCTACATGACTCAGTAAATGAAAAAAAATTCACTCTTGGCCTCTTCTTTTCCCCAAAGAAGTAATGAGTCGACTCTCATTATATCCTTTAACTGGGAGTTATCTAATGACCTAATCTTCGGACGTTTCATGTAGATATCAAAATAATGAACTTCACAAAAAGACCATGCTGCAGCTACTGGAAACAAATGGAGGTCTAAGAAATATGGTTATTAGGAAATGGGCCACTTTCTTCTAGTCCAAAGTGTTTTACTTCTATTAATTGATTTAGATTTTTATATAAACCTATGAACTGGATTCTGCAGCTGTCATTATCTTGTGGGTAAAGATGTTGAAGCACAGAAGAACTAAGGGGCTTCCTTGTGTTTGCACAGTAATTAAGGAATACAGTAGGACCCAGACCTAGGCTACTGTTTTCAGGTTTTCCCACTGAACGCAGAACATGAAATACCTGGTGGGGAGGGAGTATTATGAGAATTAGAGATGGGACTTTGCTGAGGCTTATTCTTTCATAAAGGAAATGGAACAGAAATGTAGGAAGCTAGGTTTCACATTAGACTAGAACTCGCTGAGGACCAGGTATACCATGCATCTTGTGACTTGATGTCAAAATATGTGCTTTCTTTCTCCCTGTCTATAACTCATTCCCAACGCCTGGACTAGTTAGTGTATTTTACTGGAAAATGTTCTCATGAAATTCTTCTTTCTATTTGGCTGCTGCTCTCCTATTTCTCTGGCTGCTTTATTATTGGATCCTCTTACTTGGTTAAGTGACAACCTAGGAAGACAAGAGAAGACAGTTAGGACATCAGTACTGAACCCTGACTGTGAGATTTCTTGGGTGTGTGCAAAACCCATTATTCTGGGACCCTCTACTTCCCTACCTACACACTGGTAATATGCACCCCACACTTAATTATATCTCTGATTATTCTTAAGACTCCAGCTTTCTAGCTCTCTAGGATAACAGACCAATAACACAACATGACTGGTTTCTAGAGAAAAGAGAAATGAAGACTGAGTTTCAAATCTGCATTTAGTATGATTGACAAGAGATTTGTGTGCGTACCTCCATGAGAGAAGCATTAAAAGGTTCAGACATCTAAGGAACAGAACATAGAGCAGGGATACTTCTATTTACCTGTTTCCTTCCCTCTTCTGTTGGCCTTGAGGAGTGGCGTGCACCTGTATGGTATATGTATAGGTATCTCTGTAGGTGTGTGTGCCATGTGTGTATACTCGATGCCCAAGGAATATACTGGGTGCTCTGCTCTATCACTCTGCAGCATAATTCCCTGAGATAGGATCTCTTACTGAACTGGGAGCCAAGCTGGTGTTCAGCAAACCCCAGAGATTCTCCTTTCTCTGTACCCATAGTGTTAGGATTACTTAACACCTCTTCCAGGTTTGTGATAATGCCTTGACATAAAATCCAAGTGCTAGTTCACTAAGTGCAATGGAGATGATGAATGGCTTTTTATCAGCTCTACTTAGGTTTCATCTTCAGATGCGTTTATTGTAAACTCAGTCAGCAATTCTTGAATCCCAAAGCTTCTGAGTTTTGGCCAAACCGAGGAGGACCAGGAGAGGAACTTCTCAATTTGGAAAGGGTTCATGTCTCATCCACTTCTGCTCTCTCCCATACAAGGCTCATGTAGAGTGAACCAGACACAGGAGGAGAAGACATGTGGATGGAACCTCCACAGGATACTTTGGAATACCATTTGGTACCATGGATCCTACCACCAAGCTCAGTTCTCCATCTTAGAATGTCAAGCCTATAGAAAGACTGTAGTGAATAAAGGCTAGGGTCTCTTTCTGTATCATACAGAAGAATGTATGGCTTCTAAAAAGTAAAGGGTAAAGATTTTATTTCAATCATCCAGAAATCATAAAAACCTTTAAAAAAATGGAGAAGACCTCCTTGGTGGTATTGAAATGAAGAACCATGATAAAATTCTCCACTTTCCTCTTTTTCCAGGCTGCTCAAAACTCATTCAAACGCGGTCTTAGGCCTGCAGTAGACAGAACATTCAGATCCATCTTTTAACATGGATCAGTTTGTGGGAGCCCTGCTGGGAGAAAAGGGAAGCAGGGGAGGCAGGCTACCTCAGTGTAACTTCATCACTGATATTTCAACAGGGAAAGATGAACATGCCCTGTGAAAGAAAAGGACTTTGCAAAGCCGGTATGATATGAAGGACAGAAAATTCCTCCTAGTTCAAGAGATAAACTCCTGGCTTCAACACTTCCTCAAGTAGTTGAAAGGAGTTGAAAACCATTATTCTTTATTTCCTAGGGAGGTGATGTTGGAAAACTGCACCAGAGGGAGTATGGCATTTTTGCTAGGAATATCTGCCTAACAGTTCAATCCTAGAGTCCGCTCAGAGACAGTTGGACTCAACAGCCATCTGAATATTGAGTTGCCTCTGGAGTATGTACATAAATGTATGGCTGAACACATCTAGAGTGCTTTCTTATCAAGGTCGGGCTGTCAGTTGCATTCTTCCATTGAATCAGTACCAACCCTTTGGTGATTATAACCCCATGCTACCAAGCAGGAAATCGGTACTCAGGAAAGTTGCACGAATTCCTAAAGACTGTTAGAACCCATGTGTAGGTAATTCCAAAATGTGTCTCTTAATGTGCTTGGAGTTGTTTTGTTTTGTTTTTAATTCTGTGCCCTAATGCTTAGGATCCAGAGAGTCTAGGGTACAGAGTACTATTTCTGTGCAGCAGGGCTGGACAGGCCACTTTAAGTGCTACACATGGGAAAGGTGATGGGTGGAAGGGAGAGTGAGGTGGCTGGGCTGAGATTCATGCTCCTCCAGAAGATGATTTATGACTACTTTTCAACCTGCCTTCTTTCTTGCTTCCAGGGATATAAGTAAGATAATCATAGGATTATAGTGATGAAATGAAACTCCTAAAGCCATCCAATCTATCCCCCTGCCTCCAGGCAGTAGTTCATTTAAACTAGACAATTTTCTCCTTTTGTTTAAAATCTTAAAAGGAGGAATTTCCAAATCCCTTAAAGATACCTATGACAGGGGCTCGCAGGTCTCACGGTGATTAATCTTTTGTGATTAATTAATTTCCAAGCATTTATTGAGTCCCCACATCACCCCCTATGCAGAAGTGTGCACATGTGTGCATGATGGACATATTTGAGAGTTGTAGGATTTATTCATAGATTTTTTTTCTAGTTTTCTTGGGTGAGAAAAGTAATAAGTTTCAAAACTCAAAACCCAGTAAAATTGGTTTTGACATGGAAAACCATTATTAGCACCTGTTTCTGTTAGAAATTGGCCAGAACTCTGTGGAAGTCACAAGAGTACTCTGATCTGGAAAGCAGAGGAGTTAGGTGACCTTTATCATGATTGTTTATCAGACCAAGGAACATAGGTCTTTAGTGGCAGAGGCTGAGGCTGATAAAAGAGTTCAGAAGGGAAGGGAGGTAATCCTGAAAGACAAGCTTGCTACAGTGTCAGAAGTAGAAGGGACTTCAGCAGGTTCCAGAATGACAAGAGAACCATGGCTTGGGAAGAGGAAATATACACCAGAGAAATGGGAAAGTAGGACTTCCATTTGCCAATCAACCAGTGAGGAGCCTGTTGAAGGTCCAGATCAGAATGAAAGAATGGGGTCAAATTACCTACAATTCCAGGTTTTGAGGGTATGATATTCCTGTGGTGATATAACAACACACACACACACACACACACACACACACAGGTGCTTTAGAAAGGAAAAAGAAAAGGCAGAGAAAAAAATTACATAGTTTTCTATATTTCAGGCCTTAGGCTTGATGCTTTAAATAACCATTCAGAAGGCAGGAATTTATTTGACTGGTATTACAGTTAATTTTGAATGCTCCCTTGACTCAATTAAGGAAGGGATAGAGAGCCAGACAGTATCAAGTCTGTGAAGGTGGATTGAGGGCAGAAGCTCATCCTCATCAACACAGGTGTCATTCCATGTCCTGAGGGCCCTTGTCCTGGGCGCATGTCCTAGGCAAATGTCCTGAAGGTCCAAACAGAACAAAGGGTGACCAGATCTCACTTTCTTGTTGAACTGGCACACCCATATCATCCTGCCCTCAGATGGGAACAGTCCTGGGTCTCAGGCCTCAGGGCCCATAGTGGAGCTTGCCATTGGCTCTCCTGGTGCTTGGGCCTTCCAACTTGGACAAGATCAGCATTACTGCCTTTCTGCAGCTCTCTGTGAGCAGATCATGGGGCTTAGACTATATGATCACACGAGACAATCCCACATAGTGAATCACTTACTGCTTAGCTCCACATATCTGACTGGCCCCCGTGTCTTTGAAGAATTCCAGCTCACACACCTGTCCTACAGATGACGGAACAAGGTTCATAAAAACGAAGTAGCTGGGGCTGGAGAGATGACTCAGTGGTTAAGAGCATTCACTGGCTGCTCGCTTTTCCGGAGGTCCTGAGTTCAAGTTCCAGCAACCACATGGTGGCTCACAGCCATCTATAATGAGATCTGGTGCCCTCTTCTGACATGCAGACAGAATACTGTGTGCATAATAAATAAATCTTTAAAAAAAAATGAAGTAGCTGAAAGCCTGAGGTTTCTCTAGGTCACAGCATACGAAGTAACAAGCATGGAAATTTTATGAAGGAGTGTATGAGTGTATTTAGAGTCTCCTGAAGTTATGGAGTAATGTAATGTAGGTTTAAGGTGACCAAGAAAAGACAGAAAACAGGTAATCTAAAGAACTATCCCAGACTTTTAGGAAAGATGAATTGGCTAGAAATGATTGCATCAAGATGACAAAATGTTTGGAAATGTGGAAAACTTGGAGACGTTAGATTCTTCTGATGTCAGATAGCAAATAGGACTGCTTTAGAGTCAGGGGTACTTAGCTTGAATGTGTGGAACCCAAGGCAACACTGATTGCCTCCATCGGCCATGCACAAGAGGATGCTGGGGCAATACCTGTGGGGCAGTGATGTGGAAGTAGAGCTGAAGAACCAGAGCTCCGGGAGTTACTAGCAATGAGCAACAGTTCAAGTATGAGGAAAAGCTGCAGTGAAGATAAGAGAGGATGAATCTTCCAGGAACAAGGTGGAAATGGGAAGGAAAGTGTCCACGAGAGCAGGAGGAAGAAAACAAAGGACCAGGCCAGCACTAGAAGTGGAGGAGGTGGTAATACAGGAAAGTGAGGAAGAGGGAGAAAGGATGGGCAGAGCCTATCAACCCTCAGACGGTAGGATTATAATAGAGAAGTGAGTCTGTATACAGATAGAAAAATCCAGATGGTACTTTTATTTTTGTTTATTGTTTTGTTGCTGCATTGTTTCAGAGAGCGTTTTCTTTTACTGTTTCTTCAGACAAACAGGAGAGCTTTAATCCTCAGCTGTTTTTGTTTTTTGTTTTTTTTTAAAGAACAGATATATTGCAGATCTTGTTCTGATACAAATTAATATCTGAAAGCAATATGCTTCCCTAGGTTTCTGAAGGTTGTTAATTGCTGCAACTGTTGCCCAGATCTTTGGAGAATCCAGACACTCATTTAATAACTATTTAAGTTCCTTCCATGAGCAAGGGTCTGTGCTAGACTCCTGCTCTGCCCTCTGCTTACCTACAAGTCATCTTTTCACTGGCTAACCACTGAGCCCCAGGAACAGTGAGACCAGCTACTGGTTGAAACAGCTTCCGATTCGTGCTTTGCCTCCACGGTCTATTGAGACAGGGGATAAACTGCAGCTCGTTTCCAAACAGTGTGACTCTTGATTTCATAAACAATCCCCAACTGAATGACAACCCAAGCCCAGGAAGACTTTTTCCCCAAGGCAGATTGTCCCGGAGCTCAGGGGCTTTACCCCTTTCCCTGCAGAGATCATCTGTTGGGATCAGGTGGGTGTCTCCTCCGAAATCAATACCCTGAGCATGTCTAGGGCAGGAGGGGACAGTGGAGGCTCCGCTTAGTCTCGACTTTTCTTTCTTTGATGAGTTCTTTCACCTTCCAAACAGAAGGCTTGCCCACCTACTTTGAGAAGGTAAATCTAGTCTGCTAGGATTTAGTACAGATTTCGTTATTCACTGTGTGGCCCTTCTTCCCTTGATAATCATTTCACAGGCCAGCAGAATTTGGGAAAATCGCAGGAGTTTCCCCACTGCAGATACCTCTCTTCATTCCCCAGCCTTGTCTCTAGGACACCACTTTGACAGGCACAAAGCTTTTATAGTCTGTATTTCTTCATGCATGCAGCCGAATATAGGAAGAGGAATGAAAAAAAGACCTTTAAAAATGTTTATCATCTTCTCTTTTTCCTTAGTCGTATGAAAATTTCCTGTACTTTTGTCCATGTAAATGCAGAATTATCCTTCTGCAAGTCGAGGTGATGGCAGTTCCTGAACACAGTTATATTTTGCAGATAACAGGATTAGCTTGGATGTGGGTAATAAGTTGGTGAATCTCCCCCCGGCCATTTCTCAACACTGTGAGAGCACTAATCCTTTATGCTTTGATGTCTTCTAGTTTTCCATCAGGTGCGCCACGGACTATTTGTCCTGGGGCAGTCAGCTCTCTTATAAGATCTCATAGTGTCCTCATTAGCTGCGCCTATTTACCCAGCCAGCCTGTTGAACCCAATTTATAGTTTATGTGATTAATTCCCAAAGTACAGCAAACCCTAGCTCTGAGGCTCTCTATTATATGACTGCATCTCCTTTAAGGGCAAACACAAGCTTCAGCTCTTTTGCTATATGATGGCCTCATATATAATACACTAATAATTTTACTCTTGACGACACATTAAACATCTTTCTATACACTTTCTTTAGAGCACACAGCTCATAAAGAAGAGGATGTTCTGCACTGGACTGTAAAATGCTAACTATATCAAAGTGCCACTTGGTTTTGGGCTTTAAAAAATTTTATTTTGGCTGAAATTACCACATGGCACTACTGTAAGGATGAACAGTGAATTGGCAAGCCACGCTACCATACAACTCTTTATCTCCCGAATTATAAGTTTGAAAAGGCTTAAGAGGCAGTGTGGTGGCACAAACCCATGGGCTCCCTCTCATCGTTAACATGCAGGCTTGGAAGATAAAAGGTTTAGGGGTGTGTGTGTGTGTGTGTGCATGTATGTAGAGAGTGAGACAAAGGCACAGAGCTGAATGAAGAGCTCAGATGTACAGCAAACTGTGGCCAGGCAGTGATTTTTCCTGTAGCAGGATACAATACATGGAGAAGTCACAACTGATTTGATGTTATAGAGAATAGGCATAGTACCAGTGGTTCTTATCTGGGGGGTTTTGGCCTAGAAACACCTTGCCATGTATTGGAGATGCTTCTGATCAGTATGACCTGGGGTATATAATATTGCTACTGACACCTAGTAGGTAGCCCCTAGGAATACTACTGAGCACCCTACAAGTACCTCTTGCAATAAATAGTTATTCTGCCCCAAATGTCAATAGTTAAGAGGTTAAGAAAGCTACTCTATATTTGGAAGACAAACTGAAGCATAAAACTTGGTTTCTTACATCTTACATGAACTCAGAGTTTAAAAACCATGAAGGAATTGTTGGTATTTGGCACTTACTTTGAATTTTGAAAAGAAAACAAAACAGAGGCTGATGACCTCCACTGAAAATTGCTTCAACTTTTACTCCTTTTTGTTATCTACATGGAATTTGATGCATAAAAAAGCAAGTGGATTGGTAGGCAAAGGGAGTGTGAGGTATGATTCAACTCCTTGACCTTTCTCCTTGGCAGCTCTAAGGACACATTTCATGGGCTAAGATTTGTAATAGAATGTCTTGGGAACTGCCCATGGATTTGCCATAGCACAGATTTGTAATTCTTCACTGCCACTGTTAGTTTATCTCTCCTCTACCTCTTCACCATACCTCTGCTGTGCCTTGCTGTGACATGGAGAACCGTAGACGTTTACCAACAGGTGCATCCCTCCTTTGTCTTGGTGGTATTTCTCTAAGGTTATAATATTCATTTACAGATGAAGATGCTGAAGTTCAAAGGTCACTAAAGCAACACAAGAAGCACCAAGCAAATGCTGTAGTGCTGTGATAAGCAGGGTTTAGGGTTGTAGTCCTCAGGTTTTATTTTCCTAGTTGCCTTCTCCCTGATCCCAGCAGAACTGCAAAATCTTTGAAAATCATATTTATTTGTTGTGAATTTCATAGATACATGCAATTAAATATTTTCATATCCCTCAGTACTCCCTCTCAATTTCAGGTCTTCCTTTCTCTCTCTCTCTCTCTCTCTCTCTCTCTCTCTCTCTCTCTCTCTCTCTCTCTCTCTGATAACTGTCCAATTCATGATGCCCATATGTGCATGTGTGTGAGGCCATTGATTGGAGTATGGAAAATCTACCAGCAACCACATCTTCAAAGAAAAATGATTATTCCTCCCCCAACAGCTATCAACTACCAATAGCGCCTCATTAAGGGGTGGGGCCTGGAAAGCACCTCCCCTGTCTATGCTGGGATTTCAGGGGGCTCGATCTTGTGTAGTTCTTTTGCTGAAAGCCACAGCTTCTGTGAGTTCATGGTAGCAACAGACATACCCTATACAAAGACAGCATCTCACGGCACCTGCTTATTTCCCTCACTATTATATCTTTCTGCCCCCTCTTCTGTGATGTTCGCTGAGCCTCAGAGAGGAAAAGACAGGGGGCAGGGATCATTGGTAAAGATACTCCATTAACTGCTGACAGTTTCTTATTCTAAGCCCTTGGATCAAACTTCAACATTTATCATGAGAAGTCAATAGACAAATGCCCCAATATTTTTAGATAGTGTTCCTTTTTAAACAGGCTTAGGCCACGGTTTTTCTGTAGACTATATCTTAGAGAACTGTTTTCTCTCCGTATTTTATTTCTATGGGACGTCTTCAGACATTTTCGTCAGCCAAGGCTGATGAGTGCTTTAGTTTATTGTTGGTTGCATCCTATCACTGGGAGTCGTACTGAGCAGAGAGCCCTATGCTCCTTCAATTCCCCAGCCCCATATATCTTCAGGAATCAGAAGGTGTGTAACTGTATAAATTCCTTTGAGCTGCCAGTTGTTCTTGTGGCTGCCATGGGCAGCTTTGATCTCGGCTCAAAGGCTATTACATAGGAACTTGGTGACTTTCCCATTACAACAATGGAGTGAATACATTTACTGAATGGTGTATAACACGGAGAGTGGATCTTACCCAGGAGTCTGAGAGACAGTCCGAACACCACACACGGGAATAGTGCCCTCTAGAAATCCCAGTGAATCTCTTTTCAAAGACAGTGCAACTTGTATCTGGCCATTTTTGATTGTCTGCCTTTGCATATTTTGCCCTATAGAACGTTGGTAGGAAGGATAAAAGAGCAGGTAAGTTCATGAGGATGTAAGAGGAATCATTCATAAAACATATTGTAAAGTTTTTATGAAATTCCATAGTGCTATAATAAATTGGCACTTGACACCTTCTACTTCTAAAATTCTTTGATTTTTATGATGCTAAACAGAGAATGATCACAATCTGTGAAAATTCACTTGGTAGCAGAATGTCCTTAGGCAGGAAATGGCTCTGAGTAAGTGATGATGCATATTTTTTGTTCCATTTTTCACAATATAGTCAGTTCTTGACTTTTCTCATAAGTAGAAACAGAGATCATCTCACAAGATTTTCCTGCAATTAATGACACGGATTAGACATTTTAATATTAGAATCAGCTTATCATTTTAGAGCACAAAGGGATGGTGAATGATATTGATGAAGCAAGGTCTCTCTGTGTCCTAGGAATCATGTTAAGCTTCCAGAGTTCGTAATCCCTGCAATAAACTGATAAGATGAATTGCTGTTGTTGTCACCCATTTACAGATGAGTAAGCGGAGGACTGGAGTGTCTGTGTGATTTAAACATATTGTAAAGGCAGGGAGGAATGTGCACTCCAGAATCTGTGACTTCCACCACTCCAATACATAATGTACTGCTGGAACTCCACTTGAATATTTTTATTTGAGACTTACATAAACCATTTTCTTCTATTATGGAAGCACACTGTGCTAAAGTCTCTTGAATCTCTTGTCATGAGCACCCCAAATGTAGTATTTTAGTCCAGAGAAATAGTACTGGTCAAAGCAGACCAGATCCAGAAGAATGGGTACAGAGTATTTTGTGTGATCTGTTCTGTTGCCTGAGGAAACTTGTGGAATGCAAGCTGTCCCCTACTATTTCAGCATCATGGAACCTCAGCAACATTTTCTATGGCAAAGCTTCTTCCTTGAAGATGGTGATGTTGAATCAATTAGCCTTGGGCTCAACAACAGCTGGACCACATACTGAGTAAAATTGAATACAGTATGTTTGATATTAATAATGATAAACAATAAAGATTGAATATTATCTTTTCTCTCTTGCCACCCTTACCAACTAACCCTATCCCTTTACCTTCCTGCTCAAAAATATCCTCAATATTAGACACCCTATGTATGATTTCATTTCTCATGTTTTTCCAAGAGTAGCCTAAATGCATAGAAGTTAGGTTGTATAGTACTCCTGAAATAGGGAGAGAGGAAGGGAGGGAAGGAGGGAAGGAGGGAAGAAGGGATGGAGGATGGATGAAGGAGAGAGAGAGAGAGAGAGAGAGAGAGAGAGAGAGAGAGAGAGAGAGAGAGAGCGAGCACAAAGATGGTGTCATGGGGTATCTGCGATAGGCCAAGGAAACAATAGATGAGGGAAAAGCAGTGGCTGATGTCAGTTGAACTCTTCATAATGTTGAACGCCAAGGGGACATGGATTCCCCAGACATCTGCAGTAACAGACTCATGAAGGATCAAAGGAGTTACTGAATTGAAGAACTGTGACTTTCTGTTACCAACCATAGCTAATGTAATTGAAGGAGAGATCGTGTTAGAGTTCCTGCTTATGGACAGGTAAGATTTTATTGAAAATAAGAAAACAAGCAGCAGGTTTAATACTACTGCCCATGTGCACAGAGAAGAGTAAAATGAGAAAACTGAATATAACAGTCCAGAGAATTAAACTCTGAAGAACCTTATTAAAGAATCAAGTAAGTACAAGGGACAATATTAGAACGCAAGAGGCTGGTAGAGGGCCAAAGCAATTGTGGCAACAGTGGTCACCGTGACTCTCTAGGTGGCAAACCCTCCTTCCTAAAGAAAAAGGTGGATAAAGAGACTAATAAACCCTCGCTCTGTGTCGGTTTGGTGTGGGCGATGACAGCTGTCCAGGAAGTGCCACATCAGTTAAGGCTGCCCGGGCAGTGAAGATAAGGACAGAGGACAGAAAGGCATCTAGAATCTATTTCTGATAAGATGAGGGTTAACGTGAAGAGGGGATTTTACAGAGATATGCTAGGCTTGGCAAATGGAAGCAGTCTTCCGAGAGAAGGCTGTCTGGAGTATCTTACTGAAGCAAGGCTCAGAGTTCAGAAGTCACGGGTTCAGATTTTAATCCCAGCTATTTATGAGATAGGAAGGCAATGACTTGACTTATCAGTGTCTGAACTGTCCCTTTTAGTGAGAGTGATGTGTCAGGAGCCAGCTCTCAAGGAACTGGGTAGAAATGTGTCTAGTATTGCTATTTCAAAGGGCTCTGAAACAGTCTCTCCCATGCCACCGAAGCTACAAATTTTGACTTAACTCAAGAGTGTACTCGAATATGTCTAGCAGAGCAATTAATGCAGGGTCCACAAGCAGCACTTTCCGCATGGCAGCTTTTGAGTTGGACTGTGGTCCTTCAGAGAGATAGAGGGTACCAAAGTGATAGAAGGAAACAGGTGGATCTTGGAAGTGTGTACTGTATTTATACCACTTGCACACATCTCTTTCTCCATTCCAAATCCTCTCATGCCTCCCTATTCCCACCCAAAATCATGACCTCTTCTTTAGTTACTATTGTTGTTCACATATGCATGTATGTATACACACATACATACAACCTACTGAATCTATTTAGTGTTCTTGCATGTGTATGTGTTCAGAGCTAATCATTGGCTTTTGGCTAAGCCATCCATGAGGTTGTAAGTGGAGAAGATTGATTTTCTCTCTATCTCAGCAATAATTGATGGCTGTAGTTCCCTAGCCAAGGGTGGGTGCCGTGTCATATTTTGCCCATCCATGCTAACATGTCAACTAGGGTTGTCATTATTCAGGTCTTGTTCAGGAAGTCATATTGTTGAGATTTTTGTGGGTGCAGCTTCCCTGCTATGTCTAGAAGATACTATGCAGCATCAGAAATGCTGGGTTTCCAAATCTTACAATCAATCTTTCTGCCCTTTCTTCCAGTGTTCCCTGAGCCTTATGGGTAGAGCTTGTATTGAATATGTATCAATTAGGGTTGGGTGATTGTATGTAAAAATTGATGTCACAGATTAGAAACCATTAAGTTTTTTATTCAGTTTTATTTAAAACTTTTTTAAATTCATTTTACATATCAACCACAGACCCCCCCATCCCTCCTCCCACTCCCCCGCAACCTTCCCCCCGACCCACCCTCCCATACCCTCCTCCTAAAGTGTAAGTCCTCCCATGGGGGGACAGGAAAGCCTAGTACATTCAGTTGAGGCAGGACCAAGCCCCTCCCCCCTGCATCAAGGGTGAGCAAGGTGTCTCATCATAGATATAATGGGACCCAGAAAGCCAGCTCATGCACCAGGGATAGATCCTGATCCCACTGCCAGGGCCCCCTCAAACAGACCCAGCTACACAACTGTCTCCCATATGCAGAGGGGCTAGTCCAGTCCCATGCAGGTTCCACAGTTGTTGGTCTAAAGTTCGTGAGTTCCTTTGAGCTTGGTTCAGTTGTCTCTGTAGATTTCCCCATCATGATCTTGACCCACCTTGCTCATATAATCCCTCTTCCTTCTGTTTAACTGGTGCTAGGATGTGGATCTCTGAATCTGCTTTCGTCAGTTACTGGATGAAGGCTCTATGATGACAGGGTAACTGGATGAAGGCTCTATGATGACAGGGTAACTGGATGAAGGCTCTATGATGACAGGGTATTTTCTAATCTGATTACCAGGGTAGGCCAGTTCAGGCACCCTTTCCACCATTGCTAATAGTCTAAGCTGGGGTCATCCTTGTGGATTCCTGGGAATTTCCCTGCACCAGGTTTCTCCCTTACTCCATAATGTCTCCCTCTATCAAGATATCTCTTTCATTGCTCTCCCACTCTGTTCTTCCCCTAGCTTGACCATCTCTTTCCCTCATGTTCTCATACCCTAGGAAACAAGGTGGATCCTAAGAGGGACAGTGGATCACCTTGGGAAGGAGAAACAGAGGAGATCTACATGAGTAAACTGGGGATGAGAGATGGGGGGCAATAGAGGGGAGGGGATAGGAGATGAGACAATTAAGTTTTTTTAAAGACTGAGTAAAAGCTATTTTAAGAATACAACAAGAGCCAGACCTGGTGACATAGGACAGTAATATTACTCAACTGCTTAGCAGTCTGAGACAGGAGGATCATAAATTCAAGGCCTGTTTGGGCTATTGAGTGAGTTCAAAAACAGCCTAGGTAACTGTTCAAGACCTTGTCTCGTAATAAAAGGCAGTAAAGGGGGTTAGTGAGATAGCTCAGAGCACTTGCTGCACATACCCAAAGTTGTATGTTTATCCCCTAGAAGAACAAGAAAAAATACAAAGGAAGGAGTTTCAAGCATGCTCCACTGGGTGACCACAACCTGGAAGTAGTACATGGACTACATAGACTGGAGTTAATTGGTTACTAAGCTTTTTAATAAGAGAACACAAAGTTGGAGGGGGTAAGGAGGAGGGTTTGGGTCTGAGAGGAGTTAAAGGGGAGAAGTTGCAGTGAATAATTAAAATACACTGTGAAATTCTCAAAAAACTAATAATTTCCTAACTGCATTCTAAGTACTTCTCCTTATACCCTCACATGAGTGGAGATCTTACTCCTCACCAAACGAAACTTCTTTTTGTAACAGAAGACTATTACAGAAAGCCACACTTGAACAAAAAGCAGAGAGCAAGTGGCTGTGTGGTGCCAGCCTCATTTGACGTATCTACAGCACAGCTCCTATATTTAAGGCCGACGAACATCGGAGAAGAGAAGACAGGAAGAATGGAAGAGACAGAGGACAAGAAAAGCTGCTGCTGTATGACTCTGTCTCCTAGAAGTGCCAGGGAAGCATGATACTTGAACAATGAGGCACCTAAACACGACCTGAAGAAGTACACCACCCATAGAAATGCTAACACGGAAATCGCACATAGCTTCATCCTTAAACAAAAAAACTTCAGACAATTAAGGAATTCTGAGAAGGGAAGAAATGATCTTCTTCAGCAGTAAGCCCCCTAAATGGTTATCCAATACCATAAGCTCTGAAATTGCATCCATAGAAGTAACACTGAATGGATTGAACAGTGTGTGTGTGTGTGTGTGTGTGTGTGTGTGTGTGTGTGTGTGTGTGTGTATCAATAGCAACTAAAGAAGAGGCCAGGAGTTTGAAAGGGATCAGGGAGGTCACAACAAGGGTTGAGGAATGTCTAAATCTGTGTTCTATTGCTGTGAAGAGACACTGTGACCACAGCAACTCTTTTTTTTTTTTTTTTTTTTTAAAATAGTTAATTGAATCTTGCTTACAGTTCAGAGGTTTAGTCCATTATTGTCATGGTAGGGAACATGGGGGCACACAAACAGACACGGTGCTGGAGAAGCTGAGAGTTCGACATCTGGGTCCCCAGGCAGGAAGAAGTGAGAGCCACTGGTCCTGGCTTGTACCTTTAAAAACCTCAAAGCACACTCTCTTTGACAAGGCCACACCTCCTAGTCCTTTCAAATAGTGCCACACCCCAGTGACCAAGGATTCAAAAAAAACTTAATGGTTTATTTTCTAATCTGTGACCTTATTTTTCACATATAATCACCCTTTGCAAGTTATATAATCTACATTTGCATATTGGCTTTGAGAGCTAATGCACATTTCTCATACCTGTTCTCTAATCTCTATGCACAAAATGACCTTCTCTGTTTATTCCACTGCACCGCACACAGTATGTACCAACACTTCACAACCTACACCTGCCCTCGTCATAGACACCCATCCTCACCATCTACACCTTTCCTCACCATCTTCACCCATCCTTACTACACACCCCCACCCTCACGATCTACTGTCCAATTACAGCATTCTCTCTACAAGGTGCTCTGTTCCTTCACCGAGCATGAAGACACCCCTTCTACTGCCCATTCACATTAATCTGGTGATTTTAAAAATCCACTCAGTTAGTCTTTTAATACTCTGTCTGTTATAGGCTCTTTATCCTGAAAAAAAAAAAGAGAACTGTGTTGTCACAATAATTTGGCATTCTCTGCTTCCTTCAGGTTGAACACCTGTGAGGTAGACAAGATATAGAATGTTTTGATTATCTAGATTAGTTCAAAACATTTTCTCAACTTTCTTGGCATAGAGAAATACCAGATATATATTGCCTAAAAGAAAAAAAATAAGCTTAGATGTAATTCCAGGTAAAATTAATTTGTATGTCATGTCACTGAGTGATTGATGTTATCAAAAACATCTATTTAAGTAGGGGGAATAGGGCTGTATTGCTTTAGTTTTAAAGTGTGGATATATGTGTTTGGTTTTAGATATGAACAATGACTTTTTGTGGCAAGAATTTTATTTTTCTCATGTATAATCAAAATTCAATGCCAGAACTTGTGAAGGTTCTCCAGAACTTTGGCCTTTCAGAGTTAGGTGGGGTTAGTTGTCACGTGAGGGGCAGAGCAGTGCAGGGTTGAGCGTGCAAATCCTGGGCTCGTGCTCTTCCGGTTCAAGCCTTATTTCTGTCATTCACTAGTTGTGTGGGTTTGTGAAAATTACATAACTTTCTCTGCCTCTATTTTCTTTTAAAATTTCAATTTGTACTTTTATTTCAGCTTAAGCTTTTTTTTTTAAGTGATTCTATTTCATCGCTGAATTCTACTTAAATGTTTTTATCATTCAATTCAACTGTTTCTTTGTGTTTTGGTTGTCTTCATTAAATGATTTGTTCATATCATCTTTAAGGTCCTTGAACGTATTTGTAATTGCTGTCTTGGCATCCTTATTTTATGCTTCAGCTATACTGCATTTCTTAGGTACTACTGTAGTCGGTTTACTGGGTTCTGTTGGGAGCAAATTGTATTGGCTGTTTATGTTCCTGTCTTTGCACTGGTTTCTAGGCATCCGGGGTTAAGATGATGATTGTGGTTATTCTAGGTGTTGACATATGATTTTTGTCTTTGTTGGCTAGGTGGTCCATTCCTTGGTTTCTATTGCCCTCTCTGGATCTTAGAAAAGCGTGATGGCTGGAGGGTGGTGGGAGAGAATTCGTCTACAGGCCAGTGCGTAACGGAGATGAGTAGATACGGGCTAAAAGGAAAAGGCTGAGTCCCAGCCCAGTGCAGCCTCTAGGAGTCCCTGGGAGAAAGTATTTCTCTACCTCCATTTTCTTCTTTATACAAAGCAATAACAGTAGGATCACCCTGATAAGTTACTAAGGTAAGTTAGTTCACATGAAACAGTTACAGCTTCCAAATAATGATCCTCAGCATCTGCTACCCATCACTGCTCATCCCGCAAGAAAGCTAGCATCAATTTCTAGCAACACATCGGTTCCTAAATGTAACGTCTCATCTCTATAATCCATACCCACAAGTCAGATTCAGTAACCCTGTCTTTAGGAAGCGGTGTTACAGGGGCTCTGATTTGCCAAGTTGAGAAATTCTGATGGGAAATGCCATAAAAGCAGAAGCAACCACATCCTACAAGAATCTAGGTAAATGTTTCCTATGAAAGACATTTTGAGATTTCATCTCACCTCTGTCAGGATGGCTGTCATCATGAAAACAAATGACCCTAAATGCTACTGAGGTCGTAGGGTAAAAGGAACCCTTCTTCACTGTTGGTGTGGATGTAAAAGGAGGCAGCCAATATGTACATCAGAGTGGAGTTTCCTAAAAGAAAAAGCAAAAACATGCAAAAATACAACTACCATATACCCAGCTACACCATTCCTCTGCCTGTACCCAAAGGACTTTACATCCCACCACAGAGGCTCTTGCATGTCTGTATTTTTATTGCTACTCTTTTCACAATACCTAGGAAATGAAATCAGCCTAGATGTCCGTCAACAGATGAAGCGATAATGAAAATGTGCTACATATACAAAATTGAATTTTATTCAAATGTAAAGAAAAATAAATTCTGACATTTGAAAGGAAAATTAATATAACTTAAAAATACCACACACAGGCAGATAAACCAGACTCAGAAACACAAATACCACATGTTCTCTCTCTCATGTGTTTCTGAGTCTGTGACATTAAATTGGAAAGGGGATTGGTGGGGTCAAAGAGTACACGTTGAGGGGAAGAGCACAAAGTGAGGGCAGATGATCAACTAAGAAGAATTTTGTATGAAAATGGAATAAGGCAATGTATAACTTTGTATGTTAATTTAAAATAACAGAATAATCTTGTATTGATTGTACTTCCAAAAGCTTTCTGTCAGACAAAGGATACATGAGGGAAGACCTTACCTTCATGAATCCATAGAACACCCTTTTGAACAGCCAGATACACACAATGCTGTATCAGTGGCCAGAGAGAGGTTTGGGTCTGTTATCACTTCATCATTTCCACAGATTCCACTCTTTCCTGCCTCTCTCAACATCAATACCCCAAAGTGTGCCTTTTTATATGGGGTAAGAGTGAAACAAGGTTAATTGATGAGTTAAAGACTCAAAGTCAATATCACATTTAGACAGAGATGTTCAAGTACAAATATGACTGTTATTGAACCAGGTGTGGTGGTGTACATCTTTAATCCCAAAACTCAAGAGGAAGAGGCAGGTGGATTGCTGTGAGTTTTGAAGTTAGCCTGGTTAACATAGTGAGTTTCAGTCAGCCAGGGTTACATGGTGAGACCATGTATCAACAAACAAACAAACAAATATTGCTGTGTAGCAGACAGCATAGTACTTGGTTCACTGAGCATTTTCCTTTGAGTTGTAATGTACATATTATAAAATCCAAGAAATTCAGGTCAAAATTCTATTCTTGGTTACTCCAGCTCTAATATGGTGGACTTTCATTTGCTAATACCATGTGTACACAAATGGACAAATAATAGCTCAGATATCATCAGTGCTAAATATGGAAATATTTCAGCATCTAATTAAGAAACATAGTTGATACCCAAGACAATGAGTGCCCATCTTAAGTCTGACAATGAATGCTCAGAAAAGATGTCTCATCAAGTCAACTAGGACAATTCTTTTGACATCCAAGAGCTGAGGAAGGAGAATGAATATAATTTCTTCTTTACCTTAAATACTCTGTGATCTGGTAAAATCCACATCCTTGCCACACAGGTAACCAGGAAAGAAGCACATGTCCTGTGGCTACAGAAGGCAAGGAACCTGGCTGACTCAATTTTCATGCAGGTTAGAGGCAGAAATGTCCTTCCCAGAGAATCTGTGTACATCATTCAGTGTTTGCATGGGTTTGGAGTCTGAGTTTCTGCCATTGTTCGGAAACAAAAACTAAGTTGAGAATTTTTATTCAAAATGTCCTCAGGTAGCTCATGTGTTTGAGGGTCTGTGGGAATGTATAATGCCTTTTCTGGGCAAAACACCCTCAATTTAGCTTTGAAAACTTGGCTGAGATTGAAAACTCCCTCGATCGGATAATAGGGAGACCAGAGGACCTAAAACAACATGAATGTGAGTCAGCAGAACCAAATTGGCAGGAACATGAGACCCGAAGACTTGCAAATAGGTGAAATTTAGTATATGAAATGTTTTTAATAAGTATTAAACATGTGAAAATTTGAATCTGAAACATCTTAAAGAAAATAATGCATTCAATTTGAAAATAACAAATTAGAGAAATATTCTTTGAAGCATCCAATAGCCAATTCCATCAGGGTCAGCAACGTTTCCTGTAAAGGGGCAGATTTTCTCTTTTTTTATCTCACATCCTTCTTTGTTGTTTATTTTCTGATTTCTACGGTCTTTAAAACCTTAAACCAGCTTATTCAAATGTAGACTCTAACCCAGAATGTTCTACAGACCACAGTTAATTGGTTACTGTATCAGATGGTCATAAGAAGATAATTTTTTAGAGGTTGATCTGAAGAAATTATCCAGAGTCAGAACAGAAAGAAAATTGGTACCAAGGACTAATGATCTATAAAAACAACACAGATCAGGGTAAAAATCCAACATGGTGCCCAACATGTTGGTACATGCCTGTGACGTCAGTGCTTACGAGACTGAAGCAAGAGAATTTGGCTACAAATGAGACCCAGTTGGAGAGAAGTTTGGAAGGGGTGGGGATAGAAAAAGTCAAATAGATATCCTCAAGAATGTTAGAGAAGACAAATTTCAATAATGGCGAAACCTTTTCAAGAATTCATGTAGGACTAACCTCAAATTTGAGAGTTCTAATAAATCACATGCTGATCTTCATGACTAAACAATCTAAGGGACAACAAGAAAAATAGAGAAGCTAACAGAAACTTAAAGTAGGTAAGCTGACAGCAGATTTTAGGGCCAATTTATTAATAGCGGACTAATAAAAGATGGAAAGCAGTGAGATGAAATCTTTAAAGCTCTGAAAAATACAGCTAGCAATGTGTGGTATGTTTTTACTTCCTAGCTTTTTTCCTCTCTCATCTCCTACATCAGGCCTCTTCCTCAAAGCTGCAGTTACTCTGCTTCCACAAAAGAGAGTTGACTTCACCTTCTTCGTTCTGGCTTTGGAGAAAATAATTAGTGTTGAGTAAAGTCTTTGTGAGTGTCCACTCCCATCTTCTCCATCTCGATTAGTGGTTCACAACCGTGGGTCACGACCCCTTTGGAAGTCAAATGACCCTTTCACAGCAGTTATCTAAGACCATCAGAAAACACAGATATTTACAATTATAGTCCATAATAGTAGCAAAATTATAGTTATGATGTAGCAACAAAAATAACTTTATGGTTGGGGGGGTCACCACAACACAAGGAACTGTATTAAAGGGTCACAGCATTAGGAAGGTGGAGAACCACTGATCTAGATGATAAACAAGAGTGTGAAAAACCAGAGTAAATGGAAAATATCCATATTAATATCCATTGACTTTGCTACTGTCATACACTCTCATTTAATATATATGTTGAAAAAAACCTTTTAAATTAAAATAACAGTTCTTCGCCCTATTTTTAAGACCTCAAGTGCTAAATACAATGTTTCAAACCATATCCACCTCAAAGAGACAAGCAAGACCAATGAACCCTTGACTACTGAGCTCTTAGACCCAATAAGGGTGATAATTTCTTGCAGAAAGCTTCCCCATCCCGACTTTTTTCATTCTTTGCTCCTCTCTCATCCCTCTCACTCTCTTTCAGGAGTGCCCCTTCCCTGCTTCTGGTTAAATATCAGTATCTCTCTGTTCTTGCCTTGCCTTAGAGCCTTTCATTCCCCAGGGATTCTCACCCTCCCTTAGGATTTACTCACCTTTACAGCATGCTTCCCTATCTATGGAACTCAGAGGGGGAAGATGTTTATTGTTTAGGAGACCCATATCATATCACTGTATCATCTTTTTAAAAATCACTGAGAACATATATTTATTTGTAGGGACTTTCTTCTCAAAACATTTTTTTGAGCTGTGGGCTGTGGTTTTTGCAACAAAAAATGTTCAAGAATCTGTGCCATATTTTTTCATGAAGTAGGGATGAGTCAAACAAATTTACTTGCTTCACTTAGGTAAGTCAAAATACTTAGAATCAGTTTTGATGACACATGTCAAGGTTTCCTGCAATGGAGACTAGGGATGATCCTTGACAAGCAAAGCAAAGAAGGCTGAGATGACAGTAGGTTCCTAATAAGGGCTTCACCTACATTATCCGGGGGCAAAGCTGGGTAAAAGATAAGGAAAGAAACCCCAGATTAAGTCTGAGAACCTTTGAAAATTTCACCAAAGCCTAGGATTTCCCAAGGTAGCAATATATGGCATCTTCCCCATCTCAATATGTTACAATAGAAAACAAAGCTGTATCTATGGCAGATAACTCAGAGAAAGCCCCTCGGAGGTTTGGTAGGGTGTCTTGGAGTAGAGCTCCTGAGATTTTCCATGTGCACAGGAGTGTTAAGAGGCAGAGTCCAACACTGAAAGGTCAAAGTTTTCTAAGCATGCATCAATATCACCTGAAGACACTGCAGGGTACCAAACAAGGAAGAAGAGGGGCTCCTGTGTTGACCACCCTCCTCCCATGTACCCCACATGTATATGTGATGTGTGCCCATGAGTATAGAGGACCCAGCAGATTCTCTGTCAGATGCTCTGTCAAACCCATTTAGAAATTCCAGTGACTCTCATCAATGAAAGGGTGTCTTTTCAATTGAACTGGATTTCCCATTGGTGTGGACCTAAAATAGGAGCAAAATGTCAAATACCGAAATATATTTTTGAATAAGCACATCCGACCATAGATGCTTTGGTCCATGTCTGTTGATGATCTGTAGGAAAAAAAAATGCTGCAGTTCCACAACATGTCTGAGTCTTGAGAAGCTAAGGCAAGGGAGATAACAAAGTGAAGACTAATTGCCAGTCAGTAGACTCCACTGAAAAAAAGTTTAAAAGACTTATAATCTTTAGAAGGAAATCTACTTTTGAGAAACTTCTTGAATTATATGATAAAGTAATTTTGAGTAGTCCTATGTTATAATTCTGTATTTTTTGGTTACATTGACTTTAAAGAATTTCTTCAGAATACTTATATGAAATATTTTTTTCATTGCTGTTGCTAATCTTGAGTTCTATCCTAACCCACTATTTTAAAGTAAGTCCTTATAGTGCCAACTGTGGTTTTTCCAACCATGACATATTTATTAAATATTGCTCTCAATAGGCAAGAAATTTAATTCCATGTACTAAGAAAGGAGTGGGTACATGCACACTGTTATAAGATTTTCAACCTGGGTTGAAACAAACAGGGTTGAACTCCATATTTAACAAAATTACCTGCTGCCCAGTTGCATGAACACACTAAATAATTATTATATAGTATTATTAAATTCATATTTTTTGTTTTCTACAGTCATCACTAGATAATAAAGGATCTTCATTTGGAAAAAATTACGAAGTTGTGTGAAAAGATGAGGAGTAAAAATAAATGCTAAACTCAAAATGTAGAATATTATTTTACCATTAGAATTCAGCATTTATAATACTTAATGAAACAATAAGCAATATTTTTGAGGTTGGAAAGGCAGAAGAAAGAAAATCAAATTTGAATTATGATGATATGCTCGTCATTGAATCTATTAAATCCACTTGCCCTTAAGACTTCTTGCTGTTGTGGAAGGCATTTCACAAGGTTGTAATTACGTTTTATTTTTTCCTCTTTGCATTTAGGCTGTAGCTTTATTAAATTATTCATTATAATATACAACTTTAAACCCAAATAGTGTATAAATATAAGATCATGTAACTTCAACACAGCAGCAGAGCCTTAGGACCAAACAAAGGTATGCATTCTAGTCTATTATTTTCCGATTTTTCACTTGCATTCTCCATGGCTTTAGGTGCCCCTAGTGCTACAAATTAAGCACTCTGTGTCTTTACCAGTAAAACTGTGTACTTTCCACAGACACAATAACTCCATACCCAAGAGCCAGAGATGAATTGTTGAATGACAGCATGCTTTACACATTTCTTTATTTTTCCAAATGATTAGAAACAAAGAAATCAAGTATGCAGGATTTAAAATAAACCATTTCTCTTCTTTGGGGGGGATTATACTATAATTACACCATTTCCCCCTCCCCTTTCCTCCCTCTGAACCTCCCACATACCAGTCCTTGCTATTTTTCAAATACATGGCCTCGGTTTTCATTAACTGTTGTGGCATTACTGCAGAAACCAAGAAAGTAAAAGCAAGTACTTCAAGGGATGGGGGAGTGATAGAGAGGAATAGCAGGACAAAATGATCCAAAAGGGAAAAACAGGAAAAACGGGGCCTAATTAGGGAGCGGGGGAGCAAAGGAACAGTGTAAGGATGTCTGTAAAAGCCACAAGGAACCATGCTACTACCCACCCAAATACAGAGGTCTTGAGTAGTGGAAACTAAGTTTACAGAGGACTAAGAGAAAAGACATTCCACTAAGCATATCATGAAACCTATCATATGTGAACAATATTGTGTTATAGCCAGTGTTAAGGTACTGATTACATCTCAAGATCTTTTGACTTGGAGTCAGGAACACGGGAAGAAAGAACCAGAGAGATGGAGGGTTTCAGTATTGTTTCTCGCTGTGCACACAGATGTGTGAGAGTGAATTTGTTGAGAGACAGAAAGATGTTTTGATTCAAATTTGTAAGTTTGTATTGGGATAGTACTATCAACTTTGCTGACAGGTTCATTCATAGCCTCATTTTCTTATTTGCATCTATTTTGAGATAATAATATTGAATATTTAAGTTCACCTGCCCTTTTTTGACAGGCAGATTTACTTTTTTTTTTCTATTAACAATGATAGAGTCTAGTTCCTTGTGTAGTGCCCAGAGCCTCCTGGGCTTTTCTCAGCTCACATTACCCTATCTATTGGTGCTAGCCTTGTTCAGCTCCTGTTTACACAGCCATGTAGGTGAGACTTTAGGGGTGTACCTGCTGACTTTGCTAGGAGACACAAGCTCATAGTAAGCTTCCTGAACCTCTGTCTCCACCTCCTCTTATACAATGATCCCTGGTCCTCAGGTACAGGAGCTGTTTTGTAGATGTATCCACTGGGACTGAGCTCCAGAACACTGCATTTTGATTGGTTGTGGTTTTCTGTAATGGTTTCCTTCTGTTGCAAAGAGAAGTTTCCTTGACGACTGGTAAGGAAGACACTTATCTGGAGATACAGGACAAACATTTAGCAAGTACTTAGGGATTATGCTGGTTTAGTGAAGTGGCAGTTGTAGGTTCTTTTCCAAGATTTATGAATTCACTAGATTTTCAACCTTATCATGACATTTGTTTTCAAGGCAGGGTACTATTTTCATGGTATAGGTATACTGCAAGTTACTTCTTATTTGATGAGCATTTCTTTTATTTCTGTGAAAATTCTCATACTTTATTAGTTAATAAATATCGGTAATATCCTACTTTAAAAGTTTGCATAGTCTTGACTACAAGTGAAATTGGTCATCAAGGTCATCTTGTGCTTTTTCTTGGGCAGTCTTATACTGTTGATATGAATTGCTCCTCTTCTATTAGCTGTTTTTTCTTTCCTTTTTTGATTGGAATGGTAGGCACATCCTCTACAAAATCAATGATTGCTACTAGCTACTATCTCATGTCTCTGGTCTCTGGCTGCCATTTTATGGATAGTATATATTCATTCTTTCTATAATAACAAGCATAAATTCCTTTTTTAATCTTGTGCTCAGCATTAGTTACCAGTTGATTTGCAGCAACAGCATTACATATATTACATTATCCTACAAGATTTCTCTTCATCTGCTAATTTGTTTTTTACCCATCACAGAAACTTTTTAATAATGATATAATCCTCTTTGTCAGTTTTAAGCTGTTTTTTGCCTGTACTCTTATGATATTATCTTTAAATTGTATACAAATTTTCTGAAATAGCTACCCCTATATTTTACTCTATTGTAATATTTTTAGGAATTTAGGCCTTTGATAAAATTAGGATTGATTTTTGTTGATGGTGCCAAGTAGGGATCTAGATTGTTTTTTTTTTTTGGTTTTGTATTTGTTTTCTGTATCTTTATATCCAGTTTCCCCAGCATCATTTGCTAAAGACGTTGTTATCATTTTTACTTAAGTACACTGTTAGTACCTATGTCGGGTATCAGCTGGCTGTATCTGTGGGAATTAATGTGTGGGTTCTCTCTTCTGTTTGGTTGGTGTATGTGACAGTATTTATAGTGGTGTCCTGCTGTTCATTACCACAGCTTTGTAGTGGGTTATTCAGTTGGGTGTTGTGATAACTCCATATCTGTTCTCCTCACGATTGCTCAGATTGATTGGGATATTTTTGTATTTGGTATTTTATATTTTGTGTTTTTGTTGTTGTTGTTTTGTTTCTCTCTTTGCTTTATAGAAAAAATTCTTTCATACAATATTTCTAATCATGTTTTTGCCTCCGCCAATTCCTCTCAGAGCCTTTCCACCCAACTTAGTTATTTTTTTTCTTTATCTATTTAAAACAAACAAAAACAAAACAAGAAACACACACATAAATAAAACAAACAAAAGGCCAAAAATGCTCAAATAAACGAAAATGAGACAAACAGTGTATAAAAATACTGCTGAGTTCATTTTATGTTGGTCAAATACCCAGGAACATAGGGTCTTCCCTGAAGGGTGGTTAATAAAATACCCAGTGAGACTCCTTTGGAGAAACTGACTTTTCCTTTGTAAGCAGGTGTCAATTGCAGATAGGTTCTTGTTTAGGGGTGAAAAGCCATGTTCACTTCCCCTTCTCAGTGCTGGGGATCCCCCCTCCCCCCGCCTTGAACCTGTGTAAGCCTTGCTTGTGTTGCCTCAGTTCTGTAAGTTTATGCATTCATCAGTCCTGGTGTGGCCGGAAGATACTATTCCTCTGGAGTCATCCATGACCTCTGGCTCTTACAGACTGCCCATCTTCTCTTTCATAGAGATCCCTGAACCCCGAGGACAGGGGCTTGATGAAAACACCCTTTTTAGAACTGAGTGCTCCAAAGTCTCACTCTCTGCTTGTTGTCCAGTTGTGGGTCTGTGTCAGCTTCCATCTACTGACAGAAGCAGCTTTCCTGAGGAGGCCTGAGAGAAGCACTAATCTATGGGGATAAAAATATGTAATTAGAAATATGTATTGCTTTACTTTAGGAGAATAATAGTATTAGATCTTTTTTGGCTGGGGACCTTTGTAGTTCCACACTCACTTTAAAGTATCCTCCATGTTTTTGTGGAGAATCCTGTTGGCATATTGGTGGAGATTACATTGAATCTATGGGTCATTTAGGATAATACCTCATATTAAAAACAGTAACTGTTGCAGTGTATGAATGTGGGTTATCTCGCCATTTTTTAAAAAAATATATCTTCTTCAAATTTTTCCTCTCTGGTTTTAAGAGCAGCAAGTGTTTTTAATCACCAAGTAATCTTTCTAGCTCCCCCCCAGTAGCTTTATGATTATAAGTATGCAATTGTTCATGACTAATCTACTTCAGAACTTTATAGCTGAGCCTGGATTAGTGAAACTCTAGAATACATTTTCATTTCTTTTTCTTTTCTTTCCCCAAACAAGGTCTCACTATATTGACTGTCTCTAAACTCCCTGGTTCAACTTCTTCTTCGGTCCGAACTTCCTGAAGCTCAGGTTACATGTTTGCCTGGCTTGGTATCAGCATGGACTTTCCACTTGTCTATGTTTTCTCACTTACATTAATTATACTTACATCTCTTATTAACTGATGCTTATTTTCTTAGCAGGATAAAAAAATGTCAAAAACAATTTGAGGTAAAAACATTACTTTGTGTTCTCTCTAAATAATCAAGTAGAGGGGCATACATACCCACGCGTAGACACCCCGATGCTCCCACTCAGCAGTTTTAGGTATGTGAAAGAAAGGTAGGTGTTTGTGTGTACAAAGGCAAAAATGTCATGTCATTATGAAAAAGACAATACAGATAAAATACCAAGTCATAATGGGAATTACGCCACCTGAATAACTTCTTGGTAGATGATTTTTCCCCCTTTCAACTAGCAGCGCATGCATCAGGACTCTCGAAGGGTCACTGTAAACTCAAAGAATAAATATTCCTGGACAGTTGCTTCAATCTCATTTCCCTAGATGAGCTGTTTTTCAGTGGTTAAAGCAAGAGAAGGCTACCAATATGTAGAAAAGTGACAGGTGCCAGTTTTGTTATTAAATCCCAGGCTCGGAGACTCTGAATTACAAATGAGGCCTCTTATTGGCTGCATGCGTGAGGGGTCAGGGGATGAGAAAGCACGACCGGAGCCGAATGGGTTTCACTTCACTGCCCCACTCCAAAGTCTTCATTAAACATGGACATAACATTTGCACTTGTTTTGTTTGTTCTAGACAGTTTGGATAATTACCCTCTCAAATGGTGTGCACCGGTGTCGATTTGTGTATTTATCCAGGGGAGGGGGGGTAGAGGCATGGGATGGGAAGGACGAAGGTTCATTGCACTATTTATTTTAAACCTTCCGTGGTGATTGCATTTCTCAACCTCCACACGGAACCTCATCATTCGTTCCTTAAAACTGCTTCTTCGGGTCATGCAATTGAAATTTCATTTGATTTTAAGGGTAGCTTTTCACTCTGTCCCCTCCCCGCCATGGCAAATCTGAGAACTCTCATTGGCTCAGGAAGGAACTCTACCCTCTGCCAGAGAGAAAATGAAGGGAAGAACTGAATCCTGAAGATAAAATGACGCCCCTCCCGTGCACCCCCCCCTCACTAAACAAAAGAGGTCAGACGGAGGTGCTTGGCCCCAAGTAGGGACTACTGACGCTGCTTTGATAGGCCCTTGAGGGAGTTGATTAGGTGGGGCCAATCAATATTCCGGGAAACGCTATTGTCTAGTGAACTGAAGAATGATTTCAGGTTCAGTACAAAAATGGCTTTCGAGAGGCAGCATTTCTTGACAAATTTGACAGAGAATTTAGCTTGGTGCTGGTTCGTGCTGATTTAGTGACTTGATAGCAAATCACAAGCTGCCGGAAAAGAGAGTCTCCCTATTTTGCTTCACGACAAAGGGAGAAAAAAAAACAAGATAGCCCATGCTATGATATCACTTAGCAAAGGCCAGTCACTAGGAGAGTCACAGAAAGACTGAGAAAAGTTATTTCTACAGACAGAAATGGTTTTCTGTTAGAAATGATTGTAGAGGGGATCCAACCATCACAGCTTACATGGAGGGAACTGTCAGTTCTCTCACACACATTTTTAATATTATTAAATATATATTTGAAAATAAAGTATAATTACATTATTTCCCCTTTTCCTTTCTCCCATCTATTCCCTCTCATGTACCCACCCCCTTGATCTCCCTCTCATATTCATGGCCTCTTTTATTGTTCACACACACACACACACACACACACACACACTCCTAAATATATAAACACAACCTCCTCAATCTGTATAATGCTACTTGTATGCATGACTTCAAGGCTGACAATTTAATGTTGGATAACCAATTGAAGAGTTCTTCCCAGAGAAGACTATTTCTCCCACTTTCTGCCTTCTTTTGTTGCCTATAGTTTGACTTGGGTTGGAGCCCCCCCCCATTCCCCCCTTCTGTGTTTAGTACATCTATTAGTGTCATCCTTGATCCGGTCTTGTTTAGGCAGCCCTGTTGCTGAGACCTCATGAGTGTACTTTTCTTGCAATTTCTAGGAGATGCAATCTCACAACAGACTTCCTGTCCCTCTGGCTCTTAAAATCCCTCTTCTGTGTAGTTCCATGAGTCTTAGGTGAAGAAGGTGGGCTGTAGCTTTATCAGGTGGGGCTGGGCACCAGGAAATCACTAGTTTTCTGCATTTGGACTGGTTGCGGTTTTCTATAATGATCTCCTTCTGTTGCAAAGAGAAGTTTCTGTGATAAGGGGTGAGGGTTACACTTGTCTGTGGATAAAAGGACAAATATAAAGAATGCATTTAGGATTATGCAGGTTTCATAAGGTGGTGGTCATGGGTTCTTTTCCAAAATCCCTTGCTTCACTAGCCCTAGGTAATTGGCTATGTTATCAAGATTTCCTTCTTGTTGTATAGGCCTTAAGTCTACTTAGAGAGCATTGGTTGCCACCAAGATATGAGTGTCACTCTTGCACCCTTAGAGTTCTAATATAACTATGAGCATTGTAGTTAATAAGCTCCATAGCTGGGCAGGACTATTGCTTGGTGCCTTCTGATACCATGAGAGTTAGTCCTCAGGGAGGAGGCTTGCAGGTCAGATCGAGCTCAGGTCGTCACGGTCCTACATCTGAAGTGCATTTGACTCCAGCAATAGAGACTTACTGTCAACTTCTGGGAGTCAATCTAGGGCAATAGTAAAGCCTATAATGTTTAGTGAGTCTTTGATTCCAATGGCCAACAACTTAAAAGAAGAATTCTAATGGTTGGTATTGGGGCTTTTGTTAGATAGTCTTTGCCTCTTGGGAAAGCATTGACAGTCCATGTGAGACAACTTTATTTAAACCATGCATGTTTGTGTAGACACATAGATGTATATGCATTTTATGTCATTTTTAGGTAAACAAGAATATGATTCCATGTGTTTTTTTCAGACACCTTATACTATTCTATCCTCCTCCCCTCTCTCCTGCTCTATTGATAGACCCTCCACCTTCCTTATTAACTGTCACATTTCCCCTTTCAAATTATTTATATCTTGCTATTTTCCTCTCTAGCCCACCCCCATGGTTTCTTTTTAATTTCCTGGGTTTTTTTTTTTTTTGCATGTTTTCAAAGGTAACCACAGTTAACATTAACAAAGCTAAAAAGTCACTGGGCTGACATTTGAGTTCAGACACCAGAGTGAATTATCTTAACCAACACGCTTCTCATAAGACAAGGGAAGAGTAGGTAGGACACCTAGGGAAAAACAATGGCTTCTGGACACACCTTTGAATGTCCTAGAGAATTAATCTAGAAAGAAAGCCTTGGGTCCTGAAGGCTTCCTCTAGGCTACCCCCCATGAGATCTTGCTAAGAATTCTTAGAAAGTGAAAGAAATTCTCCTTCATGAAGTTGCCACTCCTAGAACAGGATGGGCGGTCCTCACCGAGGACCAGTGTACACAGCATGCTCCATTAGACACTGTGTTAAATTATATCAAGAAAATGCCTTTGAACTTAGGAACCTGCAGTCTACTAGGAAGCCAAGACAGAACAAATGGAAGAAGAGTTAATGGAGTTTTCCTATTTCGGGACATGCCTGCCTGATGAGTTGGGCAAGAAAAGCAGCCAACTGATTATTTTGTCTAGCAATTTAATGCTTAAAATTAACTAATTAATCATATTATGAGTTCAGAAAATCTTAGACTAAGGAGAATCAAAGGAGAGTAGTCAGTACTTTTTCTGCTCATGTGTCTGACACTGTGGCATTAGGATTCAGATGGTTAGTAGGCACTCCGGGTGAGAGTATAATTCAAGTTTGTTATTTTTTTCAAGTTTGTTCTTTACAGCATTCTATTGCTTGGGAATATTCTTCAGATAAAGTGGCAAAGTCCACCCACACATAAATATGGGTACAATTAGGACAATGTTATATGTATTAGAAAAAAGAGATAAAGTTAGCATGTCTAAAGACTTCCAACAACTCTCTGACTTTGCCTGATTGAATGTGTTGCAATGGGAAACTTCATGTTGAGGCACCCTATTGTTTACATGAAGAGGTTTTTTTTTTTCTTTCCTTGTTGTTCTTTTTAAAATATTTTTTATTTTTTGAGATTCTAGTATAATTACAATATTTCCTCCTTTGCTTTCCTCCTTCCAAAACTTCCCATGTATTCCCCCTTGCTGTCTTTCATATTCATGGCCCCCTTTTTAAAACTGTTGAAATATATATGAATATAAATGCATATGCACATGTGTATACACACACACACACACACACACACACACACACACACACACACACACACCAGAAGATTCCATATAATCTTTCAAAGAAGAGAAGGAACCTACCTATAATACCTTGCTGTTCTTTTTTTTTTTTTTTTTTTTTTTTTTTTCTCCAAGACAAGGTTTCTCTTTGTAGTTTTGGTGCCTGTCCTGGATCTTGCTCTGTAGACCAGGCTGGCCTCAAACCCACAGAGATCGACCTGGCTCTGATGCCAAATGCTGGGATTAAAGGTGTGCACCACCACTGCCCAGCTGCCTTGCTGTTATTAGTAAAGCAAAATAAATCTAGTAGTCCTTTCTAATTTTTACGTGGAAGAAACTGCACTCACTTCGACTGACCAGGCATTAAATTGGTAATCCCTGGATCTGTTATACCCTGATTTGTCCCAACTTAAAAGCTCTATTTTTGTCATGGTTCCCAAAGTTTAACTTGGAATTACTCAGTGCTGGGTATGTGCTCTGAGAAAAGTTCTATGAGACTTTTGTCTATCCTGAACAAGACACTACATATTCTTTATGAAAAACCTAGGATAATGTTAACCTGTTACATGCCATCTATAACCTGGAATAGCAGTTAAATCTGAGTGATTTCATCCCAAGGGAATATTTAACAACATTTAAAGTAATTTTAGTTGTGAAATATTGCAAGTTGCTTGTGGCAGCTAATGGGGGAAGCACTGGATGGGAGCTCAGCATCTATGAATGTACAGATTATCCCTGCCACAGAGCTGTCCCTGTCTCACCCTAGATGTTAATAGAACAAAAACTGGAGACTCTTCTTCTGCACTGAGACTATCCTGAACACAAATTTCATCTGACTATCACAGCTTGTTCTAAGATGAACATGTGAGTGAGAAAAGCGTCCAATCTTATAGTGAGGAAGAATCTGAGACTGTGGAAGAACTTGAGCCTTGAGTTGGTAAGAGTCCTGATATATACGTTAGGAGTAAGACTTGGACCATTCTTCGGAAAATAAACTGCAGAGGAAAATCACAAAAGTAGGATAGTCCACCAAAGTCAAGGCATAAAACAGGAACATTTATATATACATACATACATACATACATACATATATATATATATATATATATATATATATGAAACTCTACCAATAATCTTTTCAAAATAAACATTCATCAAAAATCAATATGATAGAGGTAACACTTAAAATATTTGTTGGTGTGTGATTAGGCTCATTTGGAACACTGACACAAGACCAAGGCTTCTCGAGGACTGACAGAGATGAGGTAGAATCTTCATTAGGAATCATTTAATGAGCATATATGTAGCTAGGAAAGAGGACACGGATTGATGACCTAAGATAATTAATAACACATCATTTGGAAGGGGAAAAAAACAGGCAGAAAATAACACATAATTTAGATCAGGACGGACTTACACAGTGAACATAAGAATGCAAATTGAGATACATGTCTAGAAGTGAATTATAAAGTTGGCAAAAACAAGCCCAT
>CABHPQ010168266.1:5353-40522 GCA_902168405.1 Peromyscus aztecus | reverse complement strand
GTGTGTGTGTGTGTGTGTGTGTGTGTGTGTAAGTCATACATTCTCATCAAATGATGTGCAATTTTACTGAAACATGGTATCATCCATGATATATAACTCTGTATGAAATGAGTTAATATTGGAGTGTTCGTCTTTAATTTACTTTTATGAGAATTCCATATGTGAGTGTAATACTTGCATAATTTCCACTCCTTCTTCTGCCTCCTCCAGCTCCTCCTCTGAATACTCTCCCTCAAATTCCAGACCTTTTATTTAGTCATTAGTTACATGCATAAACACACATTTCTGCAAGTTATTATTATAGAAGGGCATCCAATACTCTTCACCACGAAGTGATCACTGCAGCCCTTCGGATGAATACTCGTTTGTATCTCAGAGTTTTCCAGCCTCGCTTCTCTCCTTTTCAGGTACAAGGGTGATGGACCTTGAAAATCTCATTATGGCTTTGATACTATAACACAGACATTTTGTAACCAACCCCCCCTCTCAAAGCAAATGTTATAATCCAATGTACATCCAGGAACTACCAACTAGGCAAAAATTCTATTTAATAGGCAACATCATCATAGCTTTAAACTGAGGGGAAAACAAAATATTCATGTGTTACTAAATAAACATATTGATGTTTCAAATGTATCTGCCCATTAAGCCTCAGATATTTAGTAAACATGAAAGTACTCTAGTGATTGTGGTAATAAGGCACCCTCAAGGCTCTAAACTCCAGCCAAGTTGTATTTCAGTATTTCACTGAACCAACAAACTTTCATACTGTGCATTCAAGGGCATCGTCACGGCTTTCATTATTTATGTGTCTGAAAAGCACATGCACACTGCATTCTCTAATGTCCCAATTAACACATATGAACTTCTCTCAGTTCTTTCGAGAACATTTAATTTTTGATAATAATCAAGTAAACTCTTCCAAAACCGGGAAGCCTACTTAAATTTGTTATTTTCCCGTAAATCTATATGGCTTTGAAGAAGCTAATTAAATCAATTAAATATTAAAATTTCCAGGACTGAAACATAACAAAAGTATTCTCTTGGAATTTTAAAAAAAGGGTGCTTCTCACAAATCTCGGGGGAATTAATAACACCTCCCTTGGAAATCACCAAAGTGGTTCTTCAAAGAAATATAATGCATTTAAGGAAAAATTTATGAGTTTGATCACATCCAATTCATTTAGTATGTATTTTCCTCCTATGCTTTTCTCTCTTTTGATAACGCCCGCATTAAAAATGCATCTGAGTTAGTCCTGATTCCATTAGTCAAAGGCAAACCTCTGACTCACTCTGCTCATACAGATTATTTTGTAGGCTTTCATATATATTTTTTTAATTTTTATCATTGTTGAGTAATTCATACATGAATACTCTCTTCATATCCTTACTTTACCCTTTCTGACATCCAACTCTTTCCAAGCCTCCTTCGCAATTCATCCCCATCCTTATACAATTCATGACTTCTTCTATAATCATAATTGCATATATGTGTATATATACACTCGTATGTGTGTGTGTGTGTAAATATAGCATGCTCAGTCTATTTAGTGTTGTTCATATGCATATGGGTTTAGGGCTGAATTGGTCACTTGGGCTTGAATGACATAGCAGGGGTTTCCTTCCTGCAGCAGATAGATTTTTCCTCTCTTGCAGTAGCCTTAAAAGCATGCAACTCTTTACCGAGGGGTGCAGTTTTGTGAGATTTCTGCCATGTAGGTCATGTAGGTTGACAGTATCAACAGATGGTGCCATTATTTATGTCACAGTTATGCAAACCATACATATATTAGTGGAGCACCAATCTTAAAAGGTCTCGCCAACTTCTCAGCTGATCCTGTTTCCCCAAACTGGAAGACTCTGTGTCCTCATCCAAATGGATCACAGCTGAACTGCTGCTAAAAGCCAAAAAGCTTAACAAACTTAGTTCCTGGTCCTCACGCCTTATATACCTTTCTGCTTCCTGCCATCACTTCCTGGGATTAAAGGTGTGTGTCACCATGCCTGGCTGTTTCCAGTGTGGCTTTGAAATCACAGACATCTAGATGGATCTCTGCCTCCAGAAGGCTAGGATTAAAGGTGTGTGTGACACCATTTTCTGGCCTCTATGTCTATCGAGTGGCTGTTCTGTTCTCTGACCACAGATAAGTTTATTAGGGTGCAACATATATTGGGGGATACAACATCACCACATAATAGTGTTTCGTGGGTCTATCTGCTCTGTCATTGAATTCTTATGAGCACTAACTTTTATAAAACAAAACTTAACAGAAAATATAGAGAATTATACTATGAAAACTTCCTGGGGCCTTTCAAATTTTGTGAATACCATTTTCTTAAGGTTAGGGAGTCAAATGGTTCTAAATTATATTCTGGTGGTTTAAGTCAATTAATGACAATTCTAAAGCTATTGCATTACAAGAGAATTGTATAAAAGATTCTGGAGAAAGTTTGCATTACTGCTACTGTATATTTGTGGGTTACATGCTTCAGTGGGCTTGGAATGATAAGCTTCTCATAAGTATGCATGGACTACTTTTCTATACCAACCTTGTTTTCATATGGGAAGTGTCTATTTTTGTTTTGTTTTAAAGGGTAGTTTTTAAATCAAAGAGATCTACTCAAATAACTGTAATTCAAAATGCAAGTGACATGATAAAGATTTGTGTCTAAATCCGTGGTTGCCACACCACAGAAAAGAGGCTTTCCAAAGCTAAATTCAGCTTGAATCATCTGTGTTGTACTCCCTAAGTATATGGTGTTTGGGGCTGTCCTTGCTCCCTAAAAGATACCAGGAGCTACATCAATAATTGATATTATTTTGTGAATCACTTGGACTACCCTGACAAACTTTTTGAAAGGAGGTTTCTTATGCCTGCTACTACTGTTTTTGCTAGTCCGTGGTACATTGTCAGCCCAAGCAGTTTTACTTGCTTTAAAATGTAAATACGTGTATATTATATTTACTATATTTGTGTCCATACACACATATACATGTATATTCTGTATTATTGTAGGTAAATATAAAACAATGTGTAGCATGAATCTTAAAAGTTCTTATTAATAAAATCAAACCTCAGCCAGTTATTGGGGTGAACACTGGAAGATCAGAGAGACAGAACGAGCCACAGCTAACCTCACCTGGCAAACTTCTCAGCTGGTCTTGCTTCCTCAGACTGGAAGCCTCTATGTCCTCATAACCGAATGACTCTCAGCTGAACTGCTGCTAGAAGCCTGAATGCTTAACCAGCCCAATGCTTCTCCAGGCCGAATGCCTACCCAGGCCAAATGCCTCGAGTTTCTTCACGCCTTATATACCTTTCTGCTCTCTACCACCACTCCCTGGGATTAAAGGCTGGTTTACTGGGATTAAAGGCGTGTGTCACCACGCCTGGCCGTTTCCAATGTGGCCTCGAACTCACAGAGATCCAGAGGGATTTCTGTCTCTGGAATGCTAGGATTAAAGGCGTATGCTACTACTGCCTAACCTCTGTTTAATATTGTGGCTGTCCTGTTCTCTGACCCCAGATAAGTTTATTAGCGTACACAACATTTTGGGGAACACAATACCACCACAACAATGTGATTCCTTGACGCTGTCATTTGCCCTCCTTCCTCCTTCTCCTTCAGTGCTCATCTTCTTCTTTCCTTCTCACTTGGAACCCCCTTGTTATTATTACATTTCCTACTTCATATCATCAATACCCACTATTCCCTTCTTGACAACTCCACATGATCCATTTATGCTTTCCTGACTTTTTGTGGTCACCCCATGTTGTATACCAACATCTGAAGATTTGGAGCTAAAAATTGCCAATGAGATAGAACATTTAGTGTTTGTCTTTCTGGATCTGGCTTTCCTCACTAATTTTGGTCCATTTACCTGGTAATTTCATTTATTTAAACTGATGAATAGTATCACATTGTGTATATGTACCACATTTTCATCATCCATTTATCTGTCGTAAGGCAGTTACATTGTTTCCATTTCCTGGCTTTTATGAATAGGGTGGCAAAAAATAAACTATTAAAAAACTAAAATAAAAGGAAAGGGAACTTTTTAAAGTATGTTTTTGTTTGTTTTTACAAAAGAATATATACACAAGAATTAAACAACCTGGTAAGTTCCATCTTTATTTAATTTTCCAATTCAAGCCTGTTTATTCGATAACCAAGGAATATTGAATATTAAAGAGGAATATGACCATAGTTCTTTTACTCCACACAATTAGGCACTGCTTTGTTTTATCTCCCCAACTTCGGAGAATGGGGGAAAGCACATAAGTAAAAAAATAAAATAAAAAGTAATAAAAAGTACATGGTAAAAATGAATAAATAATGCAGAAAATGCTATACATTGTGACACTCATCTCCTTTGAAAAGTTAAGTCTTCCACAATGCAGCTCAGTCATGATTATCATGCTTATTGATAGCTCTTCATTTTTTAGCTTTTCCTTAACTCAGTCTTGTGAAAGGATTTAATTGTACTTACATAAGCAAATAGGGAAGATAGGGGGAATGTGGAATAGTTTCTATGTAATAAATAAATATATAACATGAATACTAGCTTTTATGTAGAGGAAGGTGTTTCATATTTTGGCAGGGGATAAAAATAATCAGCCGTCTTATCGAACAAGAAGTCCTAGGAGTCAAAATATTGACTGGCCTGGCTAAATATGGCCACTTTGCTAAAGTGTCATGAATGTGATGGAAATAGCTAATCACTTTCTGATTAGATATAAAGTCTACTCTACAAGATGAAACACATGTCCAGTACCATTAGTTGCGTCAAAACCCCATAATTTTCTGTGTATAGACCCCAGGAAAAACTAGTATCATGCAAAATTGCCATCGCAATAAACTCCTCCTAATTTCTTATTGTTATACCTACAGACTAATACAACTTTCAGTCATCAACAGAGAAGCTTCCTTTGGAAGTAGGCAGTTTTTAATACAAGGAGCCAAAACAGTTCAAGTTCTGAGAATTAGAGACTATATAGTTCTCAACTCTAAATTGGGCATCTGAATAACACAGATTCCCTCTAAGGCTCAGAGATCATTCAGAAAGAGGAAGAAGGTGAATTGAAAGAGCCAGAGAAATTGAATGTCTGCAGTGAGAGAGTATTTGTCAGGCATGATAGTGTCATTGCACATACAAATTCATACCAACTGTTACTGCGTGCACCAGACCTGCACAAGAGCCAGCCAAAACCTCAGCATGGATGGGGGAGGGGCTGCTGAAGTCCCATCTCCAACTGAGGAAGTATTGGGAGTTAATAACTGCTGTGGGAGAGAGTCAGTTTTCTCTCAGGGTTGGGGCCTTTAAGAGGCTTAACTATGTTCCGGAAGATATTCTCATGGGTATGCAGTACGCAGGAATTGGACTCAATGGATTTCAAAAAAATAATACACATAAATTTGGCAGGATAACCTAGTGGGGATAAGGAATGAATTGAAGGGGAAGGAATTGGAGGTTTAATCCAAACACATTGTGTGCATAAATAAGTAATAAGAAAATACTGAAAATAATAATTTCTAAGCTATTGGTTTACAGGATGTCCTTAAGATACATTTCATTGTAGTTCACTCTCCATGTAAGACACTGATACATGTATATCTCCAGCGGTTATCTCTTACTCTTTTCTTGTCTCAGGAACACAGTGATTAGTTTGAGAGAAAACAACTTGCATGTGAATTTCAACATCTGGTGTACCATTTTCCTATACAGGCTTTAAAAGTACAAAGAAGTCCACAGACTTTTGTTCAACTGATGACTATCCATGGGTATTGGTCTCTGGATTTTCTCATTGTGAGGTTGACCTGGCCTCATTTTTGTGGCTTTCTGTAACACTGGAGATGCTCTCTGGGGTCTTTATGTGCAACCTGCAGTTCTCACATTAGAATTTTATACTTATGCAGTCAGACCTGAGAAACTTTTGCTAGAGAGTTAGAAATTTAATTACTTTTAATACATACACACACACACACACACTATATATATATATATATATATATATATATATATATATATATATATATGGATGGCAAAGGCCTTGAACTCCACACTGCCTTCAACTACGTCGAGTTCACCCGCTCCCTCTTTGTGACAACAATTACCACATTTAAGCCAAGGTGCACTAAAAAGCAGCCTTCTAATTACTATCCTTCCAAATACAGAGTACACTATAAAACCTTTATTTTAATATAAATGTGCTGTGGGATGTTCTGTATGGCAAATGTGTTGCTAATAAAACACTGATTGGCCAGTGGCTAGGCAGGAAATATAGGCGGGACTAACAGAGAGAATAAAAAAACAGGAAGGCAGAGGGAGTCACTGCCAGCCGCCGCCAGGACAAGCAGCATGTAAAGATGCCGGTAAGCCACGAGCCACGTGGCAAGGTATAGATTTATAGAAATGGATTAATTTAAGATATAAGGACAGTTAGCAAGAAGCCTGCCACGGCCATACAGTTTGTAAGCAATATAAGTAAATCTCTGTGTTTACTTGGTTGGGTCTGAGCGGCTGTGGGACTGGCAGGTGAAAGAGATTTATCCTGACCGTGGGCCAGGCAGGAAAACTCTAGCTACAGAAATGTATGTGATTACTGAGGGAGCATATGCTGTTTTCAGATGATTGTTTCTCTTGAGTTTCAGGATGTCTTTACTATAAATTGATGTGGCTTTCTAAACACCCTTACACTATTATATATTTGAGTATATATTTATCTAACTTTTCAGAGATATTAGCATAGGCTACAAATTTGAGACACTTTCTTAAACAACACATAAACTACTCCTATACTAAGTAAGTATAAGTATAGTCTATCTGTGAAAATAAACCATAACATCTGTTATGTTGACCCAATCAAAATAATATGAGATGTAGCCTGGAATAGAAGAACACACAAGACATTGTTTAGTTTATAAATGAATAAAAGTCTGTCTACCAAGTGAAAAATATCTGTTATTCAAGTGAAAAATCTTAGTATCATATTACATAAAAAGTCAAGTATATGTTCATAATAAAATAGCTTAAAGATGTGCCTCATGGCATTAGGACTAATTTTATTCCTATTTCACAAATGGTACTAGTATGTTAATATCAACTGGAGATGTCTTTTGGCTTCTGCTGTTTTAAATACCAAAATATCTTTCATGCCAGGGTTTGGCTCCACCCTCCTTTATTTTCCTGCTGTCTGATAAATACAAGAAGCCAATGGAAGAAAATCAGTCTGAAGAAGACTAGTTCATGTCTCAAAATCTTAGACCAGAACCCATCCCATTATGGGAGCTAGTCATATGATCAAAGTTATATGGATTAATAAATGCTATGATATGGTTGCAAAGTTGTGCTTGAATAGCAGATCTGCATTAGGGAAAAGGATCAAGAAACTTAAGTGGACAATATAGCATCCAGAAAATGACATGAAGACATTCTTTAACGGGGCAGAGTGAGAAAGCCATTATTTTACTAAAAATAAATCAATGAACAGGATCCTTATATTGTTTAGTGAAAGCATGATGAACATAAGAGTAGTATAAAGTCATAAATTATATAAAACTCCTATGAACTTAGGAAAAAAAAATGAGGAAGAGTTAAAGAGGGCATTTTGGAACTCTTCATAGAAACACATCATCAAAAATATTTAAAATAGGCTGGGTAGTGATGGTGCACACCTTTAATCCCAGCACTGGGGAGGCAGAGGCAGGTAGATCTTTGTGAGTTTGAGGCCAGCCTGGGCTGCAGAGTGAGTTCCAAGAAAGACTCCAAAGCTACAAAGAGAAACCCTGTCTCAAAACAACAATAACAACAACAAAAAGAATACTTAAAATATAATGAGTCTTCTACTATTTAAAATTTGACTCTAATTATTTGGATTTGAAGAAAAACATTAGCAGCGTATTTAAGCAGGAATAGATGAGGCATATCGTTATGTCAGAATCTACTTTTTCAATGCCAGTAACAATTTTAATATTGATCATTGATCAAGAATGAATGTATATTAGAATGAACAAATAGATAAAACTCCTTGGAAAGTTTACAAGCTAATACAATAGTAAATGAAGTTTTAAAGAAGGTTTATTGTGAACAGGTTGATTAAAATTTCTAAAAATGACACCTAATGTTCACTAAACTAAATAAATCCTGAAAAGACAGGAATCAAGTATGGTGATTGAACTCAACACAAAAGTATAAAGTTTAGAATATATAAAATGATAATTATATATTATCAAATGTTTGAAATATAAATATTATAAAATTAATTTAAACCCTAAGTCAAACCTCTACTCCCTATTTCTTCCAGAATAACTGATAAGAACTCCAAATAACTATTCACACAGCCTTTCACTTATGACCCCCAGAAGAACCTTCACATCACCATCATCCTAGACACTGACTTGGAAAAGTAAGTCAGAGAAAAGAAGCACAAGATAGTAGGAAGCATAAAGGAAGGTTGGAAGGATAGAGAAGAACCAAACAGAAAAATGTGAGTAAAGAAGTGAGAAAAAGCAGGAAAAAAGAAACAAAAAAGAAAAACATATAAACTGAAAAATAAAAATTGTATATATATATATATACATAGATATGTGTGTGTATGTATACACACACAAACACACACACACACACACACACACACACACACACACTCACATGGTTTTTTGTACAACTGCTAGGTACCAAAATTGACCTAAGTGTGAAGATCTAATTTATTGATGGAAGAACAAGGGCACATTTGGGTTTAAGGGAAATCTGTAGCAAAATAGGACAAAGTGATGTGTTTAAAATAACATTCTTCTTTGGTGCCAATATTCATCAATATAAAATATTACCTTATGAATTAGAGATGTTTTGGCAGCACTGCCCGCCCCAGACTGATAAATATTTCCAACAAAAATGACTCTTTTGCAATAAATAAGGCAGCAATTGAGTTCATCCATAGCTCATTCTCCCAGTACAGTATAATCTGTTTGTTTGTTTGTTTGTTTTTGTTGTTTTTTTCTGAATATTGTATGATGCTCTTGTCATTTTGTCTGTCCTAGGCTTCCTCCAAGTTCTATCGGAGCCTGTTTTAAGTTTACTTTGCAGGGCACTATTTCTTCAATGAAGTCTGTGAGTGAACACTTGGCCTACTTTTAGAAAATTAGATGACCAAGTAAAATTATTTGGCTTAGGGTAGAGTAATAACTCAATTTTGTATTAATCAACTGCAAGTATTCCGCTGTTTTAAGTTTCAATTTTTATTTTACATTTTTGAGAATTTCATTCATGTATATATGTTCATACAAACCATGAATTCCACCAATTTCCCAATAGATCATACGAACACATTCACCTCCCTTCCTAACTGCATACATTCTCCCTATCTGTGAGTCCAGTTACTACTGCCCATGTGTGCAGAGGTATAGGGCTGTCTTCTAGAATCTCTAAACACCTAACAGTGACCACATCCTCAAAAATGAGTCACTCTTCCTCCCCCAGCAGCCATCAACTGCCAATAGCTCCCCAGTAGGGGTGGAACCTAAAGGTCTCCTCCCCATCCATGCTAGAAATTTAGCTGGCTTTCTCTTATGCAGCTCTTTCATGAATGCAACAGCTATGTAGTCTCAAGAAAATTGCATTACATAGCACCCCTCCCATCTTCTGACTATTTGCCTCCTTCCTGAGCCTTGTTTGGGCAAAGTTAACAAGGTATTCTTTGTAGATGTGAGCATTCACAGTCACTGATTTTCAGCTCCTTTACCCTAGCTCCAAATACTGGATCAAACATTTAATAAAATAAATTTTTGTCATGTGGAGACTTAGTTATGACAAGTTGTACTGACTGGTTTCCATCAACATGACACAAACTAGAGTCATCTGTGTAGCTAGAGTTTTCTCTCCGGGTCGTGCCAAGTCCTGGCAATCTGACAGCCCACTTAAAAGCAAACACACAGACGCTTATATTATTTAAACTGTTTGTCCTAATGGCTCAGGCTTCTTGTTAGCTGTTCTTATATCTTAAATTAACCCATTTCTATGAGTCTATAAGTTGCCACGTGGCTGGTGGCTTACTAGTACCTTACATCTCGCTTGTCATGGAGGCGGCTGGCAGTGTCTCTCTCCTCGGCCTTCCACCTCCCAGAATTCTTCTCCTCCTCTTCCCGCCTACACTACCCTTCCTGCCTGGCTACTGGCCAATCAGAATTTTATTTATTCACAACATACAGGACATCCCACAGCACATCTGAGAAGAGGTCACCCCAGCCAAGAAAATATTCCTGTACAAATTGTTTAGCATGGTGTTTTGGTGGGACTCCTAACAGTGGGAGTGGGCATGTCTCTGACTCTTTTACCTGTTCTTGGGACTCTTTTGATACTACTGGGTTTCCTCCCACAGCCTTGATAAGAGGGTTTGTGCCTAGTCGTATTGTTACTTGTTATGCCACGTTCTGTTGATATCCATGGAAGGCATGCTCATTTCTGAAGAGAAATGGATAAAGAATAGATCTGAGGGAAAGAGGAGGTGAGGAGAGGAACTGAGATGAGCAGAGGGAGTAGAAACTGTGGTCAAGATACTTTGTATAAGCAAAGAATTTTTTTTAATGACCTGTAGACAAACTTGTGGGGCATTTTTGTAACACGAATCTTACAGGGTCTTATTAATAAAAAACTCAGGAGCCTGGTATTGGGGTGAATGCTGAAAGATCAGAGAAACAGAACAAGCCACAGCCACCTCACCTCATCAATTCCTCAGCTGATCCTATTTCCTCACACTGGAAGCCTCTGAATCCTCATCCAAATGGATCACGGCTGAACTGCTGCTAAAAGCCTAAAAGCTTATAAAGCCTCTAGTTCCAGGTCCTGATGTCTTTTATACCTTTCTGCTTCTTTCCATAACTTCCTTGGATTAAAGGCATGTGTCTTTCCCAAGCAAGACATGAGATCTCAAGTGCTGGGATTAAAAGTATGTGTCACCATGCCTGACTCTTTCCAGTGTGGCTTTTAACTCACAGAGATCCGAATGAATCTCTGCCTCCAGAAGGCTAGGATTAAAGGTGTATATGCCACCATTTTCTGGCCTCTATGTCTATCGAGTGACTGTTCTGTTCTCTGGCCCCAGATAAGTTTATTAGGGTGCACAGTGTATTGGGGAACACTATATCACTCAACATTTTCTTGATCACAGACTGACATTGGAAGTGCCTAGGCCATTATGGATGTTGCCATCCCTGGAAAGGAGGACCTGGAATGTATAGGAAACTGAGCAAGTCAAAAGGAACAAGTCAGTAACATTCTTCTATGGCTTCTGCTCCATTTTCCTGTTTTTGTTTATTTGTTTGTTTTATTTTGCTGTTTTTTTTTCAGTTTCCTGTTTTGAGTTCCTTCCATGACTTCTCTAAAGGAGAGTTGCAAGCTGAAAAAAATTATTTCCTCCCAAGTTGTTTTTAGTCATAGTGTTTATCACAGCAATATAAAAATCTTAAGATAGGAAGTAAAGCAGTGGTTGCCAGAATTCATGCTCTTAGCATTGGGCAAGAATGTGGGAATACATGTAAAAAAATGAAATATCATAATGCATACTTACATTAAATGAACACAATTTCAACTATTATAGGATAAATTCATAAAATTAGATATTTGGGAATTATCTAGTACTGTAAACTGTTTCTTCTATTTCTATATTTCCCACATATGCTGAGAAAAGCTTATACATATAAATGTCTTGGTATAGAAGATTTATCAGCATTTTAATCTTAAATCTTAATCCTTCAGTATGTCTACATAACTTTTCTGTAACACTCATAGTCCTTATTTATTTCTGCTTTTAATTATTGGTTCAACGTACTTGAATATTAGTGTTTGGCTTGACCTCAGGGCCTTTCAAGTGCTAGGCTAGGTAAGCTTTTGGGAGTTATCTTGGATGAGGTTTTTAACTTAAGTAACTCAGGCAGCATCAGCTTAATCGAGAAACATTTAATATTAACATGTATAAAGTTTTCTTGCCCATCATAACAATGTTATCTCTGGCAAGTGATGTTTTTAAGAGATAGATGCTGTCAAAACTAATAGAGAAAAAAAAAAAACAGTAAAGGAAAACCCGTTTGAAACAAAACTTCCTTCTCCATAAGAAAGGGGTAAAGGTGAGTGTTTTAGAACCATTATCATAATCACTTAAACATTAGGCAACCTACATGAAATCATTAAGGCCATACTATTCTTATACCCAAGAAACCTTGGCTCACTAATTCAAATACCAATGTATATTGAATTTTTATTATGTTCATGACATTGTACTGATCTTGAAACTCTTAGGAGGGTAGACCATTCCTAACTTTAAGTTTCTGTACATAATTAAAACATTCAAAATATATTTTAATCTTTCTTTGTCCAAAATTTTCTGCTGGAGAAAGATTGTGAGAAAAAAATGAAGTTCAAATATTGCATGGATTATCTCTTGAGAAATTATAAAAAGGAAATAAAGAGACATTTCATTGAATACAATGTGTTTAAGTTGTCTATGTAACCTGAGCACAAGACATAGACAATACATAATCATAAAATTCAAAGAAGTACCTTAAAAGGGGGAGATAGGACAGTGACTATGAAAATAAACATACCCTAGGAATCTGCTTAATTTTTGTTTCTTAATTAAAACATACAGGAAAACAATGTTTTTAAGAATATCTAATCTCATAAGTGAAATTTGGTATCTGAGTAATGAAGTGTAATACACATATATTTTATGTTATCATTATGCACCTATACAGAAGGATTATTTCTTGGCACATATGCACCATGAACCAAAATTAATATCACTTTTTCACTATGGTATTTGATTGAAGGCAGTCTCTTAATACACCTAGAATGGTGAATATTCTATTGTCAGAAAATGAAAATTATGTAGTAAAATATAGCAAGAGGTAATATTTAATCATGATGTGTACATTAGAAGTTTTCATATGTGAGCTGAAGCTGTAATCAAATGATACAGAATGAATTTCCTTCATTCGTGTTTTGAAGCTTTAGAGTACAAGGCATGAATTCCTTCCTATGGTGTGAACATTTAGTCCAATTAGACAACCGTTGTTTACCCGCAAAAGTGAGTGTCACTATTGTATCCTTGTGGTTGTCTTGTCAAGCTGGTCATTATTTTGGTTCATAGGCATCTCTGATGGGTAGGACTACTGATTGATTTCCCCCCTTGGAAGCTTTCCAAGAGATATCATGAGAGAAAACTCTTTATACCATTTCCAACTCTTGCCTTGAACCAGAAGTTATGCTAAAATTCATTTTTCACAGTTTTGTTACATTTTTCTACTAGTAACAACTACAAAATAATGCAGTTATTTTTCTCCCCTGATTTACATCCCTGTTAACACTCACCTTAACAAAGTGTTTGTCTTCTCTATTTTTCTCTCTTGACTTCAAATATACAACCTCATGTCTGCTTTCTTATTATTATCAGATGATTAGATGTCTAGCAATCATTATTATATTCCTTTGGTGGATCTCATGTGACAGTGTCTAAGTGTCCCAAAAGACAACATCAAAAGAATATAAGAGTTCCATTTCCTTTGTGTGCCAGACAGGTTTATCTATCACCTTTACAAGATAAACACATTTTTTAAAATTTTTATTTTATAATTAATTTAATTTTACATATCAGCCACGGATTCCCCTGTCCTCCCTCCTCTCAGCCCCCAGCCTTCCCCCCACAATCCACCCCCCATTCCCACCTCCTCCAAGGCAAGATCTCCCCTGGGGATTCAGCTCTGTCTAGTAGATTCAGTTGAGGCCAGTCCAGTCCCCTCCTCCCTATACCAAGGCTGAACAAAGTGTCCCAGCATAGGCCCTAGGTTCCAAAATGCCAGCTCCCACTGGTCCAGGTCCCACTGCCTGGGGGCCTCCTAAACAGTTCAAGCTAATCAACTGTCTCACTTACCCAGAGGGCCTGATCCAGTTCCATTGGGTCTCTTCAGCTATTGGTTCACATTTCATGTGTTTCCACTAGTTTGGCTATTTGTCCCTGTGCTTTTACCAATCATGGTCTCAATATCTCTTGCTCATATAATCCCTCCTCTCTCTCGCCAATTGGACTACTGGAGCTCCACGTGGGGCTTGGCCGTGGATCTCTGCATCTGCTTCCATCAGTCACTGGATGAGAGTTCTATCATGACAGTTAAGGTGTTAGGCCATGTGATCACTAGAGTAGGTCAGCCCAGGCACTTTCTCAGCCATTACCACTAGTCTATAGTAGAGGTATCTTTATGGATTTCTGGGAACCTTCTAGCACTCTGCTTCTTTCTATTCCCATGGGGTCTTCATTTATCATGGTATCTCTTTCCTTGTTCTCCTACTCTGTTCCTGATCCAGCTGGTACCTCCCACTCCTCCAAGCTCTCTTTCCCCTGACACTTGCCCTTCATTACCCCCCACGTCCAGTTTGCTCATGTAGATCTCATCCATTTCTCTGTTGTTGGGCGATCTCTGTGTCTTTCTTAGGGTCCTCTTTACTAGGTAGCCTCCCTGGAGTTGTGAGTTGCAGTCCGCTTATCCTTTCCTTTACATCAGGTTTACTGAATATATGTAGGAAATTCTCAAAAATAAAGAAACATTGGCAAATGGATGGATCTAGAAATAATCATCCTGAGTGAGGTAGCCCAGACTCAGAAAGACAAACATGGTATGTACTCACTCATAGGAGGATACTAGATGTAAAACAAAGATGACTAGACTGCTACTCACAACTCCAGGGAGGCTACCTAGTAACAGGGCCCTACGAAAGACACAGGGATCTCCCAATGACAGAGAAATGGATGAGATCTACATGAGCAAACTGGATGTGAGGGGGTGGGTAATGAAGGGTCGAGGGAAAGAGAGCTTAGGGGAGAAGGAGATCCCAGCTGGATCAAGAATAGAGAGAGAGAACAAGGAAAAAGAGACCATGATAAATGAAGACTCCACGGGAATAGGAAGAAGCAAAGTGCTAGAGAGGTCCCCAGAAATCCACAGATACCTCCACAATAGACTGGCAATGGTTGAGAGAAAGCCGGACTGATCTACTCTGGTGATAGGATGACCAAACACCCTAACTGCCATGCTAGAAATCTCATCCAATGACTGATGGAACCAGATGCAGAGATCCATGGCCAAACTAGTGGAAACACATGAACTATGAACCAATAGCTGAGGAGCCCCCAATTGGATCAGGCCTTCTAGATAAGTGAGACAGTTGATTAGCTTGAACTGTTTGGGAGGCCCCAGGCAGTGGGACCAGGACCTGTCCTTAGTGCATGAGCTGGCTGCTTGGAACCTGGGACCTATGCAGGGACACTTTGCTCAGCCTGGGAGGAGGGGACTGGACCTGCCTGGCCTGAATCTACCAGGTTGAACTGAATCCCCAGGGGAGTCCTTGTCCTGGAGGAGATGGAATTGGGGGGTGGGCTGAGGGGAGGGTGGGGGTGCGGGAGGAGGGAGCACAGGGGAATCTGTGGCTGATAAGTAAAATCAAATCAAATTATAAAATTTTTTAAAATGTAAGCTTTAGAAATTCATCAGAAGTATTTCTATATGAGTTTTTGTCTACATGCTTTATTAAAAGTTAGAGTTGAAAAATGTAATGGTCAATAATCCTTGTGACATTTTTGGAGAACTGAAAAAAAAATCCAATCTAATGAGTGGCCGGCTAACTTTTCTGATTTGTTGCAAAAGCTTTAGTCCATATTTGTGTCACACTCATCACCATGCCTGTTTTATTTATTTAGCATTGATATATGTGAAATATAAATCAATATTAAAAGTGTTATGGATATGCATATCTGCTTTCACTATGATTAATTTTCCAAGGAGAGAGGAGAAATAGCAGGAGCTAAAACACGACAAAAATGCTGTCAGTCTGCGAATGTCACTTTTACTTGATTAACCAACCATGTAAAACTAGCATCTTTGAACTATAGATATTTTCACTTAATATGGCAGTTAACTAAGCTTTCTTTAAGGAAAAAAATTCTACAAAAAAATGGGACAGGCTTTTCAATTCATTTGTAACTTGAACAGTTTTATACATCTAAAGGAGAGATAATGCCTATTTCCTTACTGCTTCAACTTTACATGCTTTTACTCTGAAATAAAATAGATTCCTCTTTTTGGCTAGCTTCTCTTGCTCTAAAGCTTAAATTGCTCTTTAGATGTCTCCTTTCATAAGGAAGATTAAACCTTGCTTTGAAATACCTCCCCAAAGAGGGCTGGCTTATTGTCAGATTACGATGAGTGTAGAATGTAACCCAATTAATATCTCTATACTTTTTACTGGAAATGTGCAATGATTTATGTTCATCAGAGTGTCTTTACCAATTACAAACTGAAAATTACTGCAAGGATTACTACCTTTGTTCTTTCTTTAGGATTCTTATTGCAAAGCACCCATCTAGGTACTTGTTCTCTGTCTGATCAATTTTATAAGCAACCCACCATTAATTCTTTTGAGACTCATATTGTTGAACTGTTTCTAAGAGGAAAGCACATTTGACATGTTTATGTGCTTGAATTTCTCAATTAATTTATTTGCTTTGGGAAGAATTTAAAACCCCAGAGGATTGTACTGTTCCATATAGTTAGCAAATATCCACAAACAATTTTAAATTATCAGTTGCATAACAGAATGCTTATCCCTTATATTTGTGCTTGGACATATCTACTAGAATTTATCTTGTTACTAATGATAATGTCCTTTGTTCATAGCCATTTGTACATTGAGTTCTAAATGCTCATATATGGATTTATATCATTAATTGTGATTCATAGAGGGTCTGTACAAGTGAAGTTATTTGGAAACTGGATTCAGTAGAGCATTTGTCATATCGTCTGCTACTACTTTAGATTATCTAAAAATTTTCAAGAACTATGCAGGTTCAACAGTACACAAATATAAAGATGAATAAGTAAACATGTATTCAAAATAGAAATAAATTGAATGAAACAAAAATATTTTGAGTGTAGTAACACTTGTGTTTACCACTGAAGCTACATTTGTCATGATTCAGAATGTTTATTATTTTAATAACTAGGTAAGTATGTCTTTCTATATTCAGACTGGATCATTTCATTTTTGTCTGTAGAAAGCACACATGTGTATATGAATGCATTTTCAACAAGTAAAAATTAACATAAGTCTGTTTGGGGTGTAGAAGACCACTCAGTGCCATCATGTTGGAAAGATTTCTCAGCAAATTACCTTTCCTTTTTCTACTTACTATTTTAAGTTATGAGAAAATAGCTTGAGAACCAATGCTGCAGTTTTTATTACTTCATATTTCTAATACAATGAACCTCCTTTTTCTCTAAGGAGTTGCATCATGCTGGCCTTGAAGATCAAATCTAATAAGGAAACTGCTCATGCAAGAGTAACTCTAAGTATCATGTAGCAAAATGCAGCAGAAGCCATGCAGAAGCTGAGCCCCTGGGAAGCTGAATGACTCATAGATGGAAAAGAATCAGATGTAGCTTTCTGGATGTTCCCGGTTCAATGCTTTATATTATAATGATACGTTGGCCTAGAATCTAGTCATAATAAGGAGTCATTTACTGTGAGGAAAAACTGAAGTTGAAAAAATCTTCAGAATTTTCTCAAATTGAGGTAAAATGATGATGTTTTTCAACCCTGGGACCATGAGCAGTTTGTCTCTCTCAGAGACCAAGGCTATGCCTTGGAGAGGAACACATCTTCAGTCCACAGGACTGCCAATGTGAACTTCTCAGTAAGGGAAAGTGTCAGCAGAGACTCGTCTACTCAGCTGGGAGGATAACCCCTCTGTCCTAGAAAGGGGACACTCAGTAACATAGTGTCTACATAGCCTGTGCATAGCATGATTATCTTGAAATAAATTTAAAGTAAGAACGTTGGACAGAGTATATAGTTCAGTTACAGAAAAACTAAAGTCCATAGCTATACACTTCTGAAAATATGAAAAGATGTTGTTTTCAGTTTTTATATAATCCCCTATTTTTTGAACCCTATTCTCTCTCCTCAGAAATATTTATGTAATGCTTTTTCCCCTGCAATAAACTCATCAAAGTTTGTTTGTGAATTAACAATATGTTCTACTTCACACTTCTCAATATATTTTTCACAGTTTTCTCAGTGTCATACTCCCAACCTTCAGCCTTAAAGTACAGAATCATGTGTACAATATGAAGTATATTATTAAGAATTCAATATTCTATACAATATCAATTGCAAAATAATCTTGCTCAAGGTATTTCTGTGTAAAACGCAAGACTTCTCCCTCACTGATACCATTGGGATAGCCGTCTATGTTGTTTATAATACATGGTCTATACAAAAAAAAAATCAAATGCTTCATTCTCTAAATGCATGTGTCTGATAACCTCTAGAATTGCAGATAAACGAGAGAAATGAATTTGTCATTTTCCCAAGACAACAGACCTCCTTACTATGTTTTATTGTTCTTATGTTAGCTACTGTCCCTATGGTCATGATAGTGCTTGGGGCAGAGTAAAATTTTGATAAATATTTATTGTTGCAAGTTAGTTATACAGAGGCACAAAGTCATGAATGAAAATGACTAAGAAAGCAAGAATTTCATTGGAAAAATATGTAATTTTATGATCAAAATGTTGAAACACCTATACTGTTATAAAATCTTCAATTTTTAATATATACATAATATATTACACACATATATAGGTGTATGTATAAAGGTTTATTTAAAAATTATATGTCCAGGGTTATAAGTTAAGCTGCTAGCATTTTGTGAAGTTGCAAGAAAGTTATTAGACTCCTGATCTTCACTAGGTCAAGAGTATATCAAATTTAAGATGAAAATAACCAAATTAGGGAGGGAGTGTGAACTAAGTCATAACCTTTATTTTCCTTTTGCCACAAATACTTACCAAAAAAGTAAGAAATAAAACAAATTCATGATCTTGTGAACAAGACTGAGTAATTTGCGTGATCACTCTAGTGATCTCACAACATCAGTTGGCCTTAGAACTGTATCAGTTCTAAGTATAACTTCTTCCATTTCATTTTTTTCCAGCTAAAAATAGTGAAGTGAGTGCTACATTCTCTGAAATCTACTACCATTCTCTAAACCTATGAACAGCTTCTGCTCATTCCCATCTACCTCATTTCTCATCTCTCTATCTTAAACTTTCAGCTTTTGTTATGCATGATTTTCATATTGTAGACAACGACAGAGTAGTTTTGCAACATTACACATGTACATCCTATTACCTACCTGCAATCAAAACATGAACCTAAACATTTCTAGCTCTCAAATACTCTGACTCTAAGGAATTCATAGTATTATGGATCTGAATGACTTTTTTTTTTACAGAGTAGATAAAGAGATTATTGCCCTCATGACATTGATATGGCCTTTTAATTTGAATGGCTTTGCAACTTCCTGGACTTGCCAGTATATGACTTTCAGTGAACAAGGATTTTACTGTTTCATTGATGAAAGCATTACTTTTATAATCTCCCATTATTTATCATCTCAGTGCTTTTCCAATTAATCAGACCATCCATTCTCAACTTGTCATTCCCATAATGTTAAACAAATACTTATCTTCCAGTTGTACTGTACATGATTCATTTATTTCTTGATTTTAAAGGTAAGTACAAAGATGAACAGAGTTGGTCAATAGAGTTGGTTCTACTACCTTCAATCAGTTAACATATACTTAGTTTGGGGATATTTTCCTGTTCAAATGCTTCAGAAATATTTCCAGTGCCACATAGAATGAGTGTCTCAATCTGAGTCTTGGCATTAATTTCCTGAGTCAGTCTCCTCTGAGTGCAGAAATGTCACTTAATACTGAGAAACATAGCTTTGTACTACAGAAATGGTTTCATGCCTACATTCAGGCTGCAAAACTTCATCTCCTGCATTACACTCCTTCACACATGTAGTCATATTCAATTATGAAGTTCTTCTGAATAATCTGTGTTATAGGATTTTTTAAATTTTCCTCTCTTAAAGTAATCCATGGGGAGAAATGAAGCACACAGCCAAGACATTCACAGCAAAAAATGGTTTGAAATCTTTGAAATGTAGTTGAAAATTCTTATTTCACTGTGAGCATCTTGGTTAATTCTCCAAATTATTGCTGTGGTTACTCAGAGTCTCACTCACTTTATTAAAAGGTATTCCTATACAGTTATACAGTGATTGTTTATAGAAGATCCAAAAATTTGTTATATTTTTCTACATTGTGGCATAAAAAGACAACTTTGTGAGTGCTTTTGTTCCCATTGGTTTCCATAAACTCAAACTCTTTCAAATTTTCCAGTGCATTACAATTTATAAGTCTCTCTATCACTGTGTAATTGAAAAGACTATGGGCAATTTTTATAAAGCTGAGCATTTTTTTTTACCATATGTTGATTTCTTCTCATAGTTTTGTGACTTTCTTTTCATGAATTCTTAGAGAAGAAAACATATGAACTGAATTTTAGAATCAGTTTGACCTAGTTTCAATCCCCATCTTTCTGACTTTAAAAAGTTTCTGTTTTCTCTTGTGCATAGAAAGGGATAATGGAGAGATTTCTGGGGGACTGTAGGCCAGAGACTATTAGGGATTCCTTTTCTCCACTTAGACCAGAATCTCATTGGCCTATTATGTCTAATGTAACTATTTGAAAACTCTGGAGACATTGTGGAATCCTCTAACATGGGGATGGTTGGACAGCAAAGGGATCCTAATTTTAGCCAATGTGAGGTCTAAGCAGGGTAACTCACTAGGCCTGGCTCTGTGTACCAGTGTCCCAGCAGCACAGTTGCCCAGTAGCCCAGTGGCACAGTGGCCCAATGGCAGGGAAATTGTCAAATATTACCTTCAAAGACTGTAAACAGATTTATGAAGCAGAGTGAGTGAAAAGACAAGTTTGCAAAGTGCATGACTTTTTTGATGTCTTGATTCCTACCTAACTTTGGCGTGTTTTGTTGTGTTTTATCACAGAGTTACAGGCAGCAAGATTGTGACCATTGGTATTGTTTTACCTAAAGAGCCATTTAGCCTCTGACTGAAGTGATTTTCAAGGAATTAAAGATCAACACTGTTTCCCACACTGCTTTCATTTTCTTTCACATCTTTCTGTGTCATGTCTGAGCACTTACTACTGGGACAGTCTAAAGCAAATGGACATATATGGAAAGTGAGCAAGAGACCTCAATTAATTTTATATCTCAGATTAAGCAATCACAAAGAGATAAGCTAAAAATATGTAATGAGTAAATAGAACCAATAGTCAAACTCAGGGAAAGGAGGGAGGCAGATTTCCAGAGGTATATAGCTATTAGATTCAATTACCCAACTTTCAACCAAAATTTAAATGAACTACAATGAATAGAAGGGTCACATGGTGTTTTCCATGGAAAAGGCCCAAACCATCACTGGTAAAGACTTCAAAAACCTACTAGACACAGACTTTAAAATATTGCCTTAGAGATGCGCAATGAAGTAAAAGAAGATGTGATAAAAGTTCAAAAAGATGTATGAACAAATTGATGTGGTGTTCAAAACAGAGACCTGCAGCTTTAGAATGTTGTACACCAAAGGAATACATTCGATTAAAAAAGAACATTTGAAGGAAATCAAAAAGAATTTATAGAACTGACAAAAGGTGATTGAAATGAAAAATTTACTACTCAGGAGCTGAAGAAGCTTTGAGAAAGCATAAGAAAGAATCAACACACTTGAAAAAAAGAACAAAGGAAATTTTTGAGAAGCTAATACATAAAGGGAGAGTAAAGATTGAACACTAGTTACTAGAGCCTAAGGGACCCACAGAACCCAGTCAAATCAACCAGCCCCAACATTTTGAGAGTATCACAAGAAGATAGAAAGAGCTGAAAGAATATTTAAAAGTATAATGCTTGGAGATTTCCATGATTTGTTCAACTTTGAATTTCAGTGTACTCAAAATGAGCTCAAAGAGACTCATTGAAAGGAATGGCTTTTGAGCAAGTAAAAACATATTGAAAAGAGCAGAATAGACGCGTCTCATTATTTATAAGGAATCCACAGGATGATTTTAGATCCGTTCCCTGATTAGAAACTTTGAATGATAGTAGGCCAATGTAGTGAAAATCTGAAATGACGAGTCAATAAAGTACCAGTTATCAGAAAAACCAGTTATTGAAAACTGAGAAGGAAGTTAACATGTTTGCAAAAAAAAAAGAGTAAAGTAATGTTGGTTACTATGCCTCCTCCATAAGAAGGAAGTCTTACAGAATAAAATGAAGGGACACTAGATAGAAAGTAGAAGCCATATGAAAAATTAAAAAAATGCATCAAAGGTAAATATAGTCTAATTGGAAAGCTAGTATCATAGAAACAATAGCTTGCAATTTCACTTTTGATTTTCTCCATGATTCAAAAGATTGCTACATGTCAATTATCTATGTAATAGTAAATATTGTCTGGATTTATATTTTAACTCTATATTTTGTTTTCTAGATATGCTTCATTTTATTAGGGGGAAATAACATGTATAGATGTATTTTTTGTTATCAACAATCGAAAAGGATTAAAATAAAGTAAAAAACAAGCAGGTATTTTGGATATTAATCAGAAAACAATCTTTTCCCTTTCAGTTACTATATGGCACCCCTGTGATAATTACAAAACATAACTATAGAATATACATAATAGAGAATTTTAAAGGAAGATAAGCAATTCATTACAAAATAAGGTAAATATTGTTAAAAAAAAAGAGGAGTAGAATAAACAACAGGCAAAAAAAAAGTATTCTAAAGATGTCGGAAACAAATAAAATAATAAGCATAAGTACCACCTTTTCAGATGTTACAAGAAATGCAAGCAGTATAATTGCTTCAGTCAAGAAGAGAGTTTGACTGAATGGACAGAAACCTAGGATGCTGCTATATGAGTCATATTCATTTTTGTTTCGAAGATGTAAATAAAAATGATGGGATAGGAGTATTCATGCAAATAATATAGAAAATTGAGCAGAGATGACCATATTAATATCAGACAGATTCTAAATGAAAAGAAATTATTAAATACAAAGAATGACACAATATATTTGTTTTAATTCTGTTAAATATATGGTTGTTATAAATATATCTGTAGTTAATAAATGAATATCAAAATATGTAAAATTAAAACTCAGAGAATTAAAGGGAGAAAGAGTGCTCTAATTTGGTAGATGAAGTTTAACAGCATAATTTCATTATTTGTATCAGTCATAACCACAGATTTTCACTTCTAGACACAAATTGGACACAGGACAATTTTTCTTTCCTTCCTTTTAATTAGGAAATTCTACTAAATTTCTGACTTTTTCAATAATTAGCCCATGATAATGGTGTGCCCTATATCAAACATAGACCTCTAGATGTGCTTAGAAGTCAGACTTCCATTTCCCTGACTAAATGCCTGGGGAAAACATTAAAAGTAGGGAAGTTTCATTTTATTAGTTATAGAGGCTTCAGACTTTGCCCATTGGCCATGATGCCTTAGAATCTAATGCAAGACAGAACATCAAGGAATCAGTTCCCCTCATGGTGGAGAGATAGTAGAGAGGGAGGAAGAAGGACAGACTAGAGCCCCAAGATGCTCCTCAATGGCATGAACATATTGACCTCAGGAAAAGCTACTGAGGTCAGTACTATCTGCCACTGAAAAATATAAACACATGAGATCTTTCTTAAAAAATATTGGTATATATTTATTTATTGGTTCATATATATATATATATATATATACATATATATTCCAATTATATGTATATATATAAATAGAAATCATATATTTGTTTGTTGAACTATAGAAAATATTCTTTATTACTTTACCTAACATTCAAATAAATAGAAATATAGTTAAGATATATTTGTAAATTGGTTAATTAACAGTAGTAGTAAACATTTATTGAATTTTTGCTACTTTCCCAGTGATACAAAGTCAGAGAATATAACATATTTTTCAAGCATATTAGAGCTTATTAGGAAAGTTATCTTAAATAAACAAGCTCCTATGTGTTTCAATATACTAATTAAAGTCAATGCACTAAAATCAATATTACCTTGTAGGTTCATAGCTTCATACTGTAAATTTATTAATATTGATATATGTCTTGAAGCTTCATATCTGAACAATATAACATATACTTCCTGGTAAGCTATCTCTCCAGCCTTTTCTCTTCCGTAGTTTGATCATTAGATTTAAGTGGATATTTTGATGGTTATATTTTGATGGTTTTCCCTTTGATAAATTATTCATATTTGTGGAATTAAAATTTTTCCTTTGAATCACTTAGATTTAAAGGAATGGTTCCATGCTTATGTCATCTAACAGTATTTAATTTTCAATGCTATCCTGTTACTTACATTTTTGTTTAGTTTTCTTGTTTTACTCACTCTTGGCATCTCTTGATATCATGTTTCAATATCAACTGGCTGTTTCCTGAACTTGTCAAATTTACACCTGAACATCTTTCCTTGTTCCTAATTTAGAAAATCTTTGTGCCTATATCTTGTGTTCAGGTTTCCTTTTGTTTCATGCAAAATTGTGTGCACATAAATTATTTGACCATAATACTTTAAAATACTCACCTCTCAGTTTCTAACTCAAAGTATAGATAGATGTAAAATATGTTTTCCTTTATAAGAAAGTGTTTATCTATCACATTGTTGCTGTTGAACATGTCCCATGTCTGTTCACTAAATCTTCAATTATGACTAATTCATTTATCTTTATCAGAATTATTTCTGGAATTCTATTTATAACCTGTCTTATAAAATTTTACAATCAGATAAATAGTCTTTGGTTTGATATTCTGTCATTTTCTCTAATATCATAGAGAAAGTCATATTAGCTAATTATCATTAGACTCTCAGGTGATTAACAGCTTCTCTTTGTGAACATAATTAAGATAAATTTCATGTTCAGAACTTTCATCAGATAATAGTGTTTAGAATCTAATAATTGACTTTTTTGGTTACCCCTTTCAAACTATCTCATACCATTGATGATAGCTGCAATTTTATGTATATATTTGCAGCTTGATTTTATTTCAGTCAAATAAGTGGTCCATACAAATACATGATGTAAGGTGGAGCTGGGAAGTAGATATGAAGTAAATAATAATACTGTACAAAGGTTTAAAAGTGTACAAAAGAACTATGAAAATGCATTCTAGTGATGATAGAAGGAGGCATTCCACAGGGCTGTTCTTATTTTGTGAACAGAGCTAATGTTACAGTGCTTAAAAGCTATGAGATTTACAAAAAATAGAAGCTATTTTCCTGATTCGTGTAATAGTTGTACTGTGATTGAGAGTCAATATTTTCATTTGATTCTATAGATTTACACCCCAGGGGTGTAGGTGAGAATCATCTCAGCATCATTTTGAAGCAATAATACTGAGGTCAGAGAAGGGTTGCTTCTTGTTTTTTTGGTTTGTTTCAATTACCTGGCTAAATGGACCAAAGAGATAACTTCTATTTGATATTAAGTATCTGATGACCAAATATGTATAAAATAGTGAAACAAATGCACTTTTATGTGACTCATGAACATGTTCTCAGAGTATAAATTTTTGACATTATGATGTACTCATTTTTATGCTATGTAAGAGAGAGAGAGAGAGAGAGAGAGAGAGAGAGAGGAGAGCTAATGATTCTTCATCTATTTTGGACAGGATTCTCAATGACATCTCTATTCTTATTTGAGAGCAAATGATCCTGTAGATAATTATATTTTCCATCAATGTGAACTTTTAAGAGCAATACTGTGGCATAGACATTTACATTCTATTTTCTTTAACTATAGAATGTCCTCTGGAAACTAACAAATCAAGAGAACGATTAATAAATGGATAAATTACTAAGATGAAGCTGGGTACAGAACTTTTCTCTCTGACACATAACCTGTAGTATAATTTTAAAGTCTATGATTATTTCACTACAAACTAGCAATGTTTAGGCTTCCAATGAATAATTTGATAAAAACTGAAACACATGGCATAAACCTAGTGTTTTAACAATAATAATTTAAAGAAAATATGTGGCTTTCTTTGCTTTTATTTTCATCATTGCGAACATTTTTATATGGATCATTCCTCTCAATACTTCCTTCTAATATTTTGGTTGTTAAAATTTGTATTAGAGTTCAGGATTTTAGATATAGATATATCTACAACACTTATTGAAATAATCTTCATTCTGACTGATAGAAACATATACTTAACCATAAAGATTATGTAGGCTGTAATAGAACCAAATGATACCTTAACCATGACTGGTCAAATTAACTGTATGCAATTCTAGAATACAAACCAATCACCTGGAGGGCATGATAAAGCAAAGCTTGTGAGGTCAAATTCCAGGTTTCATTCTTGGTTTGTTTATTCTGTAGGTCTCAAATATTTGCATATGTATCAATGTCATGAAATGATACTGATGCTGACATTCTAGGAAAGTCTGGTTTTTCAACCTATGTGTTTTAACCACTGGTCATATCTGTACTACATCCACCCCAAAACTCTTACCTACTTAGCATTTGCTCAACAACCAAAATTCACCTGTGAAGGCACATCTCATAGGATAATTTCCCCAGAAGTCAAAGTTTACCTCTTCTGGAGAAATTCGAACTATAGAAAACATTATCTGTAAGTTGAGACATGCATTGTTCAATCTGAATAACATAAAAATTGTAATAAGGGGATGGTATGAAATGCTTTTATTTTACCATTTTAAATTATTACTTCTAGGTCTTGTGTAGGTATGGTCTGTGTGAGTCATATGTGAGTGTGTCCATATTCTAATATCGACTCCTCTGTGCAAATTTGTGGAGGCTCCAGTGACAGTGACCCTCACTACTTAATCTGGAGCTAGGCTGGTGACACCTTCAATGCAGTGCCCTCCTGTCTCCAACTCTTAAAGTGGTGGGGTCCTAGGGCCTTTTTACTTGGGTTCTGAGATCAGAATTCAGGTCTTTATGCCTGTGCAGCAAGATCTATCCCCCACTGAAACATCTCTCTTGATTATGTACTCTTAGGTCTTATAGGTAATATTCAAAATTATAAGAACTCTCTAAAAATTAAATGCTGACATTAAAAAGATGAGACTTTCTGGCCGGGCGTTGGTGGCGCATGCCTTTAATCCCAGCACTCGGGAGGCAGAGCCAGGCGGATCTCTGTGAGTTCGAGGCCAGCCTGGTCTACCAAGTGAGTTCCAGGAAAGGCGCAAAGCTACACAGAGAAACCCTGTCTCGAAAAACCAAAAAAAAAAAAAAAAAAAGATGAGACTTTCTGTTTTGTGTATATTCCTGTTACAGGTAAAATAAGATATGCAAGAGTGTGGTCCTCATAATATAACCCTTCAAAAGAATAAAGTAACTTAAGAGACAGAGTAAGAACATTTGTAGTTTAAGTATACATATATTATGCATGCACTTGTATATCTTTCTGCATTGTAGAATGTATAATTTGGAAGTTACAGATAAAAATGGTGTATTAGTCATACTCTTAATGCTACAACAAAATGTCTGAGAAAAATAAACATATGTAGAAAAATGTTTATTTTGATTCATGACCTCACATGTATCTATCCCTGAGTATTTGGTCTCGTTGCTATGCACTTGACAGGGCCTAATGATGGCAGGAATGGCAGTAGAGGATGCTGCTCTCCTGGAGGACAATAGGAAGCAGAGGCAGCAAAGAGGATGGGACTGGATCACTTCCCTGGAGTGCATGTATTTATTTTTTTTTAATTTATTTTACTTTTGGCAATCTCAATAATGTACATGCTGAATTTGTTAACAATTTTTTCCCTGTGGTTGTTTCTGAAATATTTCTGTTTTTCACTGAAATGTTTCTTCAGAGCAAGTTCCTTTGTCTTTTGTGTTTTTTTTTATTTTAACTCATTTTGATTGTATGAACATGAGTAAAAGATTATTTACTTCAACGTGGACAACTTATGAGTGACTACACTACTGAGGAAAATGATCTCTATCTCTTAGCATACCTTCACTGCTCATAGTCCCATAGTAGGGGTGTAACATAAAAGCCAAGAAACTAAAAAGGAGCCATTAAAAGGGGAAGGGAAGGAAGGGCTTAAAGGAGAAATACATGAGAAGAAAAAGAGGGTCTAACTAGATGTTGGTATGTAAAAAATGCAAATAGATCCATATCTATCAAACTGCACAAAATTCTAGTCCAAGTGGATCATAGAGCCTGATACACTGAACCTGATAGGAAAGAAAGTGCGGAATAGCCTTGAATACATTGGCACAGAAGACAACTATCTAAACAGAACACCAATAGCACAGGCACTGAAATCAACAATTGATAAATGGGACCTCATGAAACTGAAAAACTTCTGTAAAGTAAAGGCCCAGTCAATAGAACAAAATGCCAGCCTACAGAATAGAAAAGATCTTCACCAACCCCACCTCTGACAGAGGACTATTCCCTAAAATGTATAAAGAACTCAAGAAACCAGACATCAAAATACCAAATAATCCAATTCAAAAATGGGGTACAGATCTAAACAGAGGATTCTGAACAGGAGAATCTCAAATGGCTGAAAGACATTTAAGGAATTTCTCAACATCCTTAGACATCAGGGAAATGCCAGTCAAAACGACTCTGAGATACCATCTTACACCTGTCAGAATGGCTAAGATCAAAAATGCTAATGCCAGCCTAAGTTGGAGAGGATATGGAGTAAGGCGAACACTCCTTCACTCACTGCTGGTGAGAGTGTAAACTTGTACATCCACTATGAAAATCAATATGGTAGTTCCCCCAGAAAACTGGAAATCAATCTACCACTTTAGGGAATACACGTAAAGGATGCCCCATCCTACCACAAGGACACTCGCTCAACTATGTTCATACCAGTTTTATTCATAATAGACAGAACCTGGAAACAGCCTAGATGCCTCTCAACCAAAGAATGAATAAAGAAAATGTGGTACATTTACACAAATGAGTGTTACACAGCTGTTAGAAAAAAAAATGACACAATGAAATTTGCAGGCAAATAGATGGAACTAGAAAAAAATCATCATGAGTGAGGCAACCCAGACCCAGAAAAATAAATATGGTATATATTCACTCATAAGTGGTTATTAGCTGTAAAGTAAAGGATAACCAGGCTACAATCCACAGGCCCAGAAGGCTAGGTAACAAGAAGGGCTCAAGAAGGGTCCATGGATCTATCTTTGAAGGGGAAATGTTGTGAGTGGACTTAGGTAGGTTGGTATAGAAAGAGGAGGAATCAGATGGGGGGGGTTGGAGGGAGAGAATACTGTGAGAGAAGACTGGAACTGGAGTGGATTGGAAATGCTACGTGGAAACCTGGTGCCATCAAACTCCCTGGAATCTGAGGGTGACCCTAGCAAAAACTCTAAATAATGGATGATATGGAGCCTGAACTGGTCATCTTCTGTAACTGGGCAAAGTGTCTATTGATAGGACTTGAATGTCAAACCTGTCACGAAACCTTTGATCAATGATTTGTCTTGCTTGCAAGATGTACTGGGATAATGGTGACACAGATCTTGTGGGAGTGTCCAACCAATGACTGGTCCAACCTGAGGCCCATGCAATGAGAGAGAGCCCAGGCCTGGTACTACCTGGATGGCCAGAAACCAGAGACCAGAGTGGGGAGGAGAAAGAGGGGAAACAGCAGTCTTATGTAAAGTAAATGAATAAATTTAATTTAATAAAGAGTCTAATTTTTTTATTTATAATAGTGGTAGCAAAAGAAAATATTTAGTGAGTACTTGTATTATGAATGTCATGGTTTGCACAATTACATGTGGGTAATTTCTTTTGATTTTTATTTTAATCCTATGGAGCATTGTTTTGATTTTTTTCCTCCCAAACATTTTTGAAAAGAATTCATAGTGGTTAAATCATTTATGCAAGGTCAAAGATCAGCAAGTGGGATGCCAGGACTGGAAGGATTTTGCTTCCAGAGGAATCGTCTTTTTAACATGAAGACCACAGGGGTTTGTACTCTTCTCTCTCTAACATGTTGCAAAATGCTGATTATTTGCCTCCCTTGTTATTAGTCTTGGGAACATTTGTGGTTCAAATGCTTATCCCTGAAGCTCTCTATGACCTATGTGTCCTGTCGTTCCTTTATTTATTTATTTTTCTTTTTTTCTTTTGCCTAGAAATCTGTCTCACATTTCACTGATGAAAGGCATGATTTGTTTGCCTCCTATGAGGAAAAAAAGATACTAGTAGATTTTTCTCCTTAAAGGGAAAGTAAACAATTAAACAAACAAAGTAAAATATAAGGGAATTGTAGCCTGTCAATTTATATGGCATGTCATTATAGTCACTTGGTTATCATAATACTAGCCTATTAGTGTCAAACCACTTAACAAATAATTTCTTATTAACACTGCATTGTTGCCTTTCTGAGACAATTCGATATTTTGAAAACAGACACAAGCCAAGCACAAAGAACATACAGGAATTACACCTATTAAAGAATCAAAAATGAAACAAATAACAAGTTGCAATTTGCAAGAAAACGCACCTCCATGGTTCTAGCCACTGGTCTTGCAATGTTACATAAGGGCAGTCAGCACTTGTAGTCCACATTGTTCCAAATTGCTCATGTTCAAAATCGAGCATGAATAGTTCTTTTCTCAGCCAACCCTGGGTGAATAAGACTGACTGTTTGGAGAGATTAATATAGATAGTTACAGTCTGTATAAAAGCTTGTCTTTAGGAGTGGTTACAAGCCACTAAAAGGTGTTTTGTTACAATCTAGTTCACCTAATCACCATTTCCTATAGGCACTGCCTGCTTATAATGATTTCTACATAATGCAGTTCTTAAAAAGAGCTGTACTTACTTACAAATGTGTAAGAGATCTATCATTTGCTTGGATCTACCTCATTGTATAAAGATCACTAATCAGGAAAGCTTTTTGTATCCAAAACCCCTGTTCACTTCTTTTTGTTTGTTTGTTTGTTTGTTTTTCAAGACAGGGTTTCTCTGTGTTTTTTTTTTTTTTTGTTTTGTTTTGTTTTTTGCAGGAAGGTGACAGATTTACTGGGTTCTACAAAAGGGAAACAGGAGGTTATTATTCTTCCTTGGCTTTCAGGTAAATGTAAGTTGGAAATTTTCCCTCTGATATGAATGTGTTCATTCCAATCCTATGGTTTTATATCTTTTGATTTCAGGCCTTTTCTTGCTCAGAAAAACACAAGGAAGGTCAGGTATCTGCTGCATTGATTTTCCAGAGTGCATATTAAAAGGGATTGGAAGCAAATGTTTCTCCATGCTATGCTGGCTCTTTCCTTGGCCCTTCAGCTACTCCACAGATGGATTGCATGAGTCCAGGAGTTCAGAGCCAGTCTGGGCAGGATCCTTTTTCAAAACAAACTACTCTTGCAGAGAACCTGAGTCCACCAGGTCGATCTCAATCCTCGGGGCAGTCTTTGCCTCGGAGGAGATGGAAATGGGGGGAGGGGGGGGGAGGGGGATGGGGTGGGAGGAGGGAGAACGGGGGAATCTATGGCTGATATGTAAAGTTGAATTATGTTATAAAATAAAATAAATTCAAAAAAATTTAGACTTTCTGGACAACAAGACATGTCTGCTCCTGGCAGGACTGGATTTACTTCAGAGAGGAGGATGGGCATCGAAGACACTCTATATGGAGTATATCTTCTTCTTGGCAAAAATAGCCATTTGGGCAAGAAACTGTTCTTGCCTGGACTGCTTGATTTACTGGATATGCAGGACCCATGGGAAGGTGACCACTGAAGTTTGCTTGGCAAAATGGTCCTTCAGGTTCCTGCTTCTCAGAGGAAACTGCCAGACATTCTACAGGACACAGAGAAGTGACTGAGGGACTCTAGGCCCGTGGGCTGAAGACAGATGCCCCAACTTTACAAAAGAACTTTGGATGTCTGTCCAGGCTGCCAGCTGTCTCTGTCTACTCTCGCAAGACTCTTGAAAGTTGCTTGTGTCGTTCTCCCATTTCTCAGTACTCATGGAGGCCAAAAGAAGGTGTTGGATCTCCTGGAACTGAGTTACAGATAGTGCAAAGTGCTGTGTAGGTGCTGAGAACAGAATCTCTGTGTTGTTTTGGTGCCTTTCCTGGATCTTCCTCTGTAGATCAGGCTGGCCTCAAACTCACAGAGATCTGCCTGGCTCTGCCTCTCGATTGCTGAGATTAAAGGCGTGTGCCACCACCACCCAGCCCCTGTTCACTTCTTTAAACAGGTGTATAAGCTGTGGCTAGGAGAAGACATTTAGGTTTCATTGGAAACTCTTTTTATACCGTCAGGAAGATTTGAAGAGGACTGGAGTGGTTGCTGGGAGACTAGTTGGAAGTCTGTTATCTCAGTGTTTCGAAGAAGCAGAGTACAGAAACCACAACTAGAAAAATAGAATTAATAGCATACCATTATGGAGCAGTGAGGAACTTAGTAATCATAAATTAAGGATATTAGCAAATATTTTCTCACTTGTACTATTTCTGGAATAATATTTAGATTAGTGGAATCTACTTTATAATAAATTTCTGCTGACTAAAGGTCTTCATATTTTTGACGATAAATAACTAAGGTTTTAGTAATTGACAGATGCTCCAACATCAATTGTTATGTAAAGTGACAGCTGTGAAGCCAAGAGAGCCAAGGAAGTAGAAACAGAAAGTTTACAAATAAGCATGTTAGGAAGTGTTAGGGCAAGGGCAAATGTCACCCCTTGACTCAAATATCTGTTAGCCAGTTTAGCCTACTCTGCAAAGCTTCTTCAATGATGGGTACATCCTGCTCTGTAAGTGAAAAGGTGTTTTCTGAACAATGAATGTGAGTTTATGGTAACCGGAGTTAAACTAATGGAAAGCACTGAATTGATCAGCAGGAAACTCAAGAAAGGTTAAAATCGCCTCCGTGTCTGTATTTCAGTACAGTAGCAAGTAATGTTAATTGAATTCCCCGTGTGAGATTCTAAGAGATTTTTTTCCACAGGACCTTGCGCTGTATAAAAAGGAAACAATGGCTTGTGGTAAAGTTAATTCAAGCTGAGACACATTAACTGCACCACATTATCGGCTGCTAAGAGTGCTATTAACACACATCACCCACTGTGTATATTTGTGAATTAGGAGGTTGCCTTGTTAATGGAAATGAGACACTTTCCTTGAAAATGCCAAGCACTATGAGTGTTGATGTGGTTTAAAACAGCACAGAGAATATTTTTACTATGTGTATAATGTGACTCCTCTCTTTTTGTCTGGAAAATGTTTTAAAAACTATCCTTCATTCTTCTCTCTTTTCTATTATTTTCTTTCATCCTTCTTTCCTTCCTTCCTTCCTTCCTTCCTTCCTTCCTTCCTTCCTTCCTTCCTTCCTTCCTTCCTTCCTTCCTTCTTTCCTTCCTTCCTTCCTTTCTATCTTTTTTTTTTCTTGTTTGGGCTGTTTTTGTTAGTATTATTATTGCTTTTTTTTTCCATTTCTCTCATTTTTGTAGCAGTTGCAGGATTTCATTTTGGAAAGTGTCACACCATGAAAACTCTGGAGTCCAAGCCTATCGATCTGTTGTGATATTTTGTAAACTACAGCTGTTTGTCACAAAACAAAAATTTTACAGTCCAGGAATTGATACATTCTTACCCAGATCCTGGCTCAGCCTCTGTGTGGGTGGCCTGTGTGCTGGGGAAAGGAAGGATAGTGCCCATGGTACTAGCTGGCTTCATGCTACACTTATCTTTCTTCCTTAACTGGATCAATTTCAACATTGTGACCTATATACTCTATTTCTCTTCTCTTAAACTTTAAAGAATCTGTATCCAAGGAAAAAGTCCCTAATTGACATATAAATTAGAAGCATCACCAGCCTAGGTGAATTCTGTAACCTCTCCATTAAAAAAGAAAGAAAGATATAACCTCACAGATCATAGATCATACACTGACTTCCTCGCTCATCCTTCTTCACATTCAGAAACACAACCCTTTATCCTCACAATGGAAAAAAAAATGAATAAAAGAAAGAAAACACCACAGTTAAAAATCAAACTACACTGAAGTGGCATTCCATACTTCAGTATTTTTGTGTTATGAACTCTGGTTTACAGATTGTGCATTAATATTTTTCTATCAGATCTTATTTTCATGATCAACCAAGAAAGAGACAAGCACTGAGAAGTACTAATTCTCAACAACTGTGCTGACATTTTCATGCTACATTTGCCTCATTCCTTAAATGGACCCAGTCTATGATCAGCAGTGTAATGCCTCACCAATTACATGGAAACCAGTGACAGTACAATTACATGATTAAAATGAATGTTATTCATACTTTCTCATGCATGAAATCTACACACTCCCTGCTTGATTTGTAAATAGGCTCCCAAGTATTTTTCTGTCTATAACAACTTTCCTTGGTAAATTTTTCATAAAATTGCAATTATGTATGAAGAAACGATAGCTTTTACATCTCTGATGTGCCAATGGAGAGGAAGCAGCAAGAAGGAAGTCGAGAAAATGTATTTTCCCCTGGCCAATCTGTCAACGTTTATTTGTAAATTTATAAAGACAATGGTACTACAAGACATTAATGATAAGTTTTGTTTTTTAAAGTTTGATGCAGTGAATTATGGTTCAGAAGTATACAACTAAGAATACCTTGTATAACTTTTAATTAACTATTAAGATGTTTAATACATCTTAATATTTTGTTAGATACCAAAGTATCTAACTTTACAAAACTCATTTTATAAGTAAAGTGAGGCAAGCAAAACTAGAGAATTTGGGATGAGAGAAATTCCAGTTATAATAATTAAAAAATTGGAAAATATATTATAAAACATAGACTGGTGAAGTTGAGCCTAAAGTGAGCCCAGCATTTCCTAGGATTCCACTTGGCTTCCCATATTTCTCATTAGGGCCAGAAATGGAACAATCACTACAACTTTCCTTTGTTTCTTTCTGGTCACACAGGTGAAACACAATTTTCTATTTATGTTGTTCTTAGATGTGATCATGGTTCAGTTAGCAAAATGTGAGAATAATTACATGTTATTCCTTCCCAGGACCCCATATTTAATCAATTTCCAAATTCCCTCACACTTCTTTTTTCTGGAACTGACCCTGTTCATTCTTCCTTTCTTTCATTTTGTTTCTCTCTCTCTCTCTCTCTCTCTCTCTCTCTCTCTC
>CABHPQ010168264.1:15806-37528 GCA_902168405.1 Peromyscus aztecus | reverse complement strand
ACACACACACACACACACACACACACACACACACACACACACACACAGACCCAGCCTGATAAGTGATCGGATTAAGGCCGTGTGCTGCCTGACTTTGTTTACTTAAAATGGCTGGCCTGTTCCCCCTCCCCGATCTCCAGGCAAGCTTTATTTATCAAAGCACAAATAAAATATCACCACAGGGCTTCAATTGGCTATGTAGTTTAGGATGATCTTGAACTTGTGCTCTTCCTGCCTCTGCCTCTCGAGCGCAGGGATAACCAGCCTAAGCCACTACTCCAGTATTTGCCATGCTGGGTATAGAACCCAGGGTTTGGGGCATGCTAGGCAGGCACTCTACCAACTGAGCCCCAGCCTCAGCCCCCAGCCCTTCCTTCCAAATCTTCCTTTTTCTCTTTGACTCTTACCATTTCCTTCTGTGTTTTCAAATGTTACCTATGAGAGTTGATGGGGATTGCAATGTCTTTGAAGGTAGGCTTCCAAAGGCAGGCAGACCCCTAACTGTCAGGGTAGGGTATGGGAGAAGTCTCTGAGAGCAGGACCTAAACAGAAAAAACTGCCTGAAGGGAAGGTCTCAGACCAGCAGTACCACAGGAAGGCCTGGCCCTGACTTCCTGCATCTCAGACAAGGCCCAAGAGCATCTCAGGTAGAAGATGTTCAAGCCTGTGTTCCCAGTTGCAGTCGAATGAGAGAGTTCCTGCATCCAAAAGTGTCTTCTCCACAATGGCTGGAATAATCTACACATCAGGTCACTGGCTTCTCTGCTCATCACTCTACTAATGGCTCTCAGTAGTGGTACCCAGGATGAAGTCAGTGTGTTTCCCAAGGCCAATACCAAAGTCTGGTTCTGACTACTGAAGCATCCATCACCTGCCTCCTTTGCACTCTGCTCCGGAGATGCTGGCTTCTTCTGCTCTTTGAACACAGAGCGACACCTGGCCCAGGCTCTTTGGACATTCATTCCCTCTCTGCCAAGAACTCCCCCCTCCAAATCTTTGTTCATTTTCAATTTTTCTGTTTTTATTATATTAAATACATATTAATGGATATAAGTAAATATATACTAATGGGTTATATATACCTATATATATAAATAGAGACTAATGAGTTTTATATGCATATATAAATATAAACATATACTAATCGGTTATATAACATATAAATACATACTAATGTGTTATATGTAATATATATTTGTACATATAAATATATATTGATGAGTTTAGATATATATGTAAACAGACTAATGAGTTATATACAAAATATAACTAAATATATATATACTAATAGGTCATATAATATACAAATATATACTAATAGGTCATATAATATGTATATAAATATATACTGATGGGTTTCATTATGACATTTCATCCATGTATATGATGTATTTTGATCATAAACAGCCCTATGACCTCTTCTTGTGCCCCTCTGTGGTGGTCTGAATAAGAAACGCCCGTCACAGGCTCACCTGCATGAACACTTGGTTCTGCATTGGTGGTACTATTTGTTGAGATTCTGGAACTTGACTGCTACCGTACCTCTCCTGCCATTATGGATGCTCCCTCTGGAACCATGAGCTCAAGTAACTCTTCCTTTTATGAGCTGCTTCTGGTCATGACATTTTATCACAGTATCGGAAAAGTAGCTAATACAGCCTCTCACTCCTGGATCCCCTTCCTCTTCCCAACCAGTCCCCCTTCCTCTTCCATGCTGGGGTTCTTTAGTGTCTGTGACCTAGTGAGTTTCATTAGGACTGTTTGCAGGGGAATGGCTGAGGGCAATTTTGCTCTTTTTTTCTTCTCAAGCTGCTGCTAAGATGTCATTTCCTCTGAAAAGTGTGTTGACATCTTGACCTAAGTCATCCAAGGGTAGCTGCTTCCCCTCCCATGCTAGCAGTTACGTTATAGGCTACTTTGATTGTCTGTATCTTCCTCTAGACTATGGATTCTGTGAGGGTCAGGACCGCTTTCAGGATAGCCTGGTCACACAGCAGGAGCTAAGTGAATATAAATGGGATAAATTGAATGCTCAGTTTGACCAGCCAAAGACAAAGTGGGAACAAGGCTCTGGGACGGCTCTAGGCCTCTCCTCTCCAGAATCCTGCTACTTATCTTGTCCATCCTTGCTTGCTAAGAACTTCAGAAAGCAGTGTCCTTTGCACATAGCAGTTAGCAAACCTTCCCACAGGCCCTGGGACCAGGCCCCTTTCTGTCACGGCTTCTACCTGTGATGGGTAATCTTGGTCATCAACTTGACTACATTTGGAAACAACTAAAACCGAAGCTCACCTGTGAGGGATTTTCTTGACTGGATCATTTGAGATGGGGAGACCCACCCTAAATCTGGGCCACCCCTTCTGGAAAAGGACATGGAAACAGGAAGTTTTTTTTTTTTTTTTTTTGCCTGCTTCACTCTTGATGGCAACTTTATCTCTCTTGTTGCTGAGGTATTCCTTTGCTGGTATTAGAACCTGCTTCTTTAGGATTCCAACAGAGACCGAAGACCAGCAGCTCTCTAGGAATCCTTCGGGACTCCTTAGGACGGCTGAGACATACATGGACTGAACAAGTATGGGATCCTTGCCCTTTCCATCCGGAGACAGCCATTGTTGGACTAGCTGGACCACAGCCTGTAAGCCACGCTAATAAACTCCATTCCATATTACGTACATACACACACATATGAATATATGTATTTATTCTGTCAGTTCTGTTCTGTTAGAGAACTCTAACACAATACAGTTTCCCTTCTGGGAGGCAGCCTTGACTTTCCTCTGGGCATCATTCAGTTGTCTAGATCATGTCTACCCTGGTGGTTGATATAGATTGTTAATTTGGCACATCTAGGATCACCTAGGAGACAAACCTGTCTTTGAAGGCGTTCCTGAAGAGGGCTGACTCACCTTAATCTAAATGTGGGGGGCACCATCTCACAGGCTGGGGTTCCAGACTGAATACAGAGGCCAAAGCAATCTGATTCCCAGCATTCATTTCTCTCTGCTTTCTACGGCAGATACAATGTGACGTGTCACACCTGCTACCATGCCTTCTCCGTCATGATGGACGGACAGTGTGAGCAGAAATCCTTCCTCAGGTTGCTTTTGACAAGCATTGGTCACTTCAGTGGTAAGAGTAACTAATCCATCTAGCTGTCCTTTTTTAAAAATTGGTTTGCATGTACAAATGTATGTGCACCACATGTGTGTCTGGTGCCTGAAGAAGAGATCAGAAGAGGGCATCAGATCCCCTTGAACTGGAGTCATGTGATTGAGAGCCACCATGTGGGTGCTGGAACCCAAACTTGGGTCCTCTGCAAAAGCGACAGGCGATCTTGAGTACTGAGTCATCTCTCCAGCCCTCTGATTCATCTACCTCTGGCCGTCCCCTGGGGGCAGCCATACTGGGACAGCTTCTTAGCGGCCACAAGCTCCTGGCACTCCACAAACTGCTCACCTGCCTCGTAGCAGATGACTTGCTTTTATCGTCCCAGCTTGACTCAGAAGGAGAGGCTATAGTCAAGGACCTTTAGAGATAGGAACTGTGAAACCACTGAGCATGAGGGCATTGAAAGAACATTCCTCCCAAGTCCAGAAATAATTAGTTCCCCATCTCTTAGATTCTTATGGCAAGGATAAAATAACGATAATTTAAGAAGTACTGGGGGGATGGAGAGATGGCTCAGCAGTTAAGAGCATTTGTGGCTCCTGCAGAGGACTGGTAGGCACACTGTGGCTCACAACACTCTGTAATTCCGGTCCCAGGGGATCTGGTGCCCCCTTCTGGCCTCTACAGGCACTGCATGCACATGGTGCACAAACATGCTTGCTGGGAAAACACTCATACACATACAATTGAAAACAAAAAAAGGGGGGGGGAGGAATAAAGAAACAGCAATAGCTTTATCAGTCATGATGGTGTGCTAAATGGTGCTTTCTTGAAGGTGTTTCATTTTAGGTGCCTGTTAGCATCACCCGCTGAAGAGGTGAGGAAACTGAGCCTGGGGATGGGATGTAAAGTTCTTTGGGTTTTTTTTTTTAATTCATTGTGCCAGTGGTGCCGTCAGAATTATAACGTAGATAGTAATCTCTATTTGGCATACTGATTTAATTCACTTACCCACACTAACTTAAAGAAAAAAAAAAGCAGCCTTTATATAGAAAGTCACCCATTGTACACACACAATTGAATGGTTTCAGAAAACTTAACGGAGTGGTAACGCTATCCCCAGCAATCCCGTTTTAGAGCATTTCCACTACTTCAAAATGTTCCCTCACACCCATTTTTGGTTAGTCCCCACTCCTACCCCGGCCCCAGGCAAGCACTGATCTATTTTCTGTCACTGTAAATTTGCTTTTCCAGACACTTTACATAAATGAAACCAGGCTGTATCATCTTTCACTTTACTACAGAAATTCCATTTGTTTTCTGAGGCCTGTGTGGTTCAGTTCTCAACCTGCCGCTCAGAGGCAGGACATTGGAAGCACGGAACGTGGTCCCCTCTCCTTCTGCAGAAGTCTTGGGGCTTCTGAGGACACCATCCTAGGCACTGTGTAGTAGTGGAGAATCGCGAATCCTCACACATACCGATTTTTCTGTTCATTTATTTCACAAACCATATGGAACAGTCTATCTTAATCCATTGGCTTCTCCTCCAAATGGTTCCAGGAATGGCTCCATTCCTGCCTTGGTGGAGCATGCTTGTAATCCCAGCACTCAGAGGTTGGAAGCAGGAGGGTCTGGAATTTGAGGTCAGCCCAGACTGCATAGCAAGACCACACCTCCCCCCACACCCACATAAAATCAAATTTGAACTGCAAAGGGAAGTCCTAAAAATCTATTTTCAAAACGTAATGCTAAGGTCCAAAGTGAAATGAGTCAGCCTGCCCAGGCCAGTAAGAGAGTGCCGAGGACAAGAAAATATGGGGTCAAATCCGTTCAACTCCTGCTGCGGCACTACTCATGTGTGGCCTCCCAAAGCTTGAAAAACCATACTCTGGTCCCGGATCCAGCTAATACTCACAGTTTTTAAGAACTTCCTGTGTACCTCGGTTTCTCTGATTTGCCACTCTCCCCCTGCCCTTTAATGCTTAGAACAGCTCTCTCAGGCTAGCAGTATTGCTAGCTTCATTTTCCAGGGCATTAGTGGTATTATAGAAGAGGAACCACAGCACAAAGTTATACAGAGTATCATTTTGGGGTTATTGCTACTATAGACCTCTATGTATATCTGTATTGCAGGTATAGAAATATTAAGGTGCAGAAATCATTAGTACACACAGAAGTATATGGGCTGGAGTGTACTTAGTGGTGGAATGCTTGGCTAGTGTAATCCAACAGCAGGAAGGAAAGAGAGAGGGAGAGAGGACATTGTCAGAACTGTTACATTACAGACAGTATTAGTACAGAAATCGGCATATATGCCATTATTATAGTGTATAAATTATCAGTCCACTGGTGATATCAATACTAATTTAGTATAAAAACTAGTACAGAAAAATTGTACCAGGGCTGGCAAGATGGCCCAGCAGGTAAAGATGCTTGTTGCCAAGTCTGAAAACCTGAGTTTGATTTCCAAGAACTAATACGGTGTGAAAAAAGAACTCACTCCCACAAGCTGTCCTCACGGTACCACGGCACTCAGCCCACATGTGCTGGGCGTACACACACACACACACACACACACACACACACACACTCAAATAAATAGGTACGTGAATAAATGTAATTAAACAACATTTTAGAGAAAGAAAAATAGTGTAGGTACTGCCTCTGTTCTCTCTCCCTCCAGAAAAGTCTTACAGACTTGGAGCTAATCTACCAGATATTTAACAGATTTAGGGCTGGAAAAATGACTCTGCAGGTAAAGACGTTGTTGCCAAGCCTGAGGACCCAAGTTCAACCACTGGAACACATGGTGGAAGGAGAGAACCAACTCTCACAAGTTGTCCTTTGACCTCTACACGTGCATGCACGCATGTGCACATGTACTAAGTTCTTTTAAAAAAGTTTACAGCGTCAGCTGTGAAGTAGCTCCTTCCAATTACATAAGGTGAGTTGCTTGTTTGTTTGTGACAGGGTGTTAGTATGTAGCCCTGGCTGGCTTGGAACTCTCTGTGGAGACCAGGCTGGTTTCAGTCTCACGGAGATCACTCTGCCTCCTGAGTGTTGCGATTAAAGGCATTGGCCATCGCTGATGTCATACCCAGCATGAGTTACTTTTTAACCATGGAGGGACAAACTGAACCCTACTTGCCTCTGTTAAGACTGTGAGAAACAATCCAGTTCTGAAGGAGCAAGTACTCCAGGTCCTTTCTGGTCATCCAGAGCCATGGTAAAAATGGATAATCCCCCTGGGGAAAGTTTTCCTGCAGAAAGAGACCCTCTGAAAAGTTAGGAATGGTTGGAACAATGTTGTATTTGACCCAAGCTCAAGCAACATATATTTCTACAGCATAGATGTCTACGTTAGGCTTTTCTTTTCTTGTTGCTGTGATTAAAAAACGCTGACAAGCCGGGCGGTGGTGGCGCATGCCTTTAATCCCAGCACTCGGGAGGCAGAGCCAGGCGGATCTCTGTGAGTTCGAGGCCAGCCTGGTCTACAGAGCACAATCCAGGACAGGCACCAAAACTACAGAGGAACCCTGTTTCAACACCCCCCCCAAAAAAAAACAAAAAGAAAAAAAACTCAGCCTGGAGGGCACTCACCAACCTAAGACAGAGCACCTGTGTGGCCTGGGCAGGTGTCTCCATGATGGGTAAGGTGACCTGCTGACGTCCCATGCAACCCAAGTCAGAAGCTCATTTTTTAATAAAAGGGGGACCTGTAGGGCCCTGGCCCCCGTTTTGGGTAACTGTTGCCTTGCTTGCGGACCTTGACCTTGATATCCTCCCTATGCTAATTCCCTGCCAGGTGCCACCCTCCTGAATGCTTAAGGGAAGTTCCTTGTCTGTGTATCCTGAATAACGGGCATTAACAGATTAGAAGCAAGATTGTAAAACATCAGTAGCGAACTTCTGCCCTCCGGGTTCCTCCCATTGTGCTGTAAGCCTGTATTTAAGACCTCCTCCCCCCTTCAATAAATGACATTCGGCATTTAAAATAAAAAAAAAAAACTTACATAATCTTCCTGTGGACTCCACTCATACCACAGACTGAAATTTATTGCACCGAGCTCCAGGTGTCTGTTACTTACATGGCCATTGTACCACAGTAACCTTGGCTCATGAGACAGCACTGTGTGAGTGCATGGACACATACTATAGCATAGGATGAAGCAGAGGGACAGACAGCAATACAATTACTATTGGCTTTGAGGAAAAGTGTAGCTAGAGTTTTCCTGCCTTGCCCACAGTCAGGATAAATCTCTTTCACCTGCCAGTCCCACAGCCGCTCAGACCCCACCAAGTAAACACAGAGATTTATATTGCTTACAAACTGTATGGCCGTGGCAGGCTTCTTGCTAACTGTCCTTATAGCTTAAATTAATCCATTTCCATAAATCTATACCTTGCCACATGGCTCGTGGCTTACCGGCATCTTTACATGCTGCTTGTCCTGGCGGTGGCTGGCAGAGACTCCTTCTGCCTTCCTGTTCTTTTAATTCTCTCTGTTAGTCCCGCCTATACTTCCTGCCTAGCCACTGGCCAATCAGTGTTTTATTAGCAACACATTTGCCATACAGAACATTCCCACAGCAGAAAAGGATGTTTCCTTATGTTTGGTGTGCAGCTGTTAAAGACCATGTTTCTGAATTTTTATACTGAGTACATATGTGTACCCTCACATTTTGAGAATTAAGGTCATCTAAGAGACTGGCCTGTTGATGCTTGCATTTCCATATATATTCTACTGTGGAGTATCCCCAGATATGGGGGATCACTGAAAGCATATTATTGAGCTGTGACCTTATGGATCCTTTTAAGATGTAGCATTATATATGTATGATGTTCACTCTTTTCACTGTCTGTTATTTTTAATAAAATCTTAATCATTTGATTTTACCAATAAAAAAATAGAAAAAAAAAGAAAAAAAAAAAAAAAACCCTGACAGATGAGGCAGATGGATCTCTGTGAGTCCTCTGTTAGGACAGCTTGGTCAACACAGCAACTTCCAGATCAGCCAGAGCTACACAGTGAGACCCTGTCTCAAAAACAAAAACAACTAACAACACCTCCCCCCCAAAAAAGCCCACTCTGATAAAAGCGACTTAGAGGAAAAAGGGCTAACCTTGGCTCACAGTCAAAGGTCCAGTCCACCATGGCATGGAATTCCGGGTATCAGGGTACAGTCTCTCACCGCATGGAAGTCTGGGTAGAAGGAGCGCGAAGCAGCTGGTCACATGGCGTCCACAGTCAAGAAGCGGAGAGTGATGAATACATGTTTAGCCTGTCTTTTCCACTTTATAAAATTCAAAGTCCTCTGCCTGGGCAATGGTCTCATTAATTAAGAAGGGTCTTCCAGCCTTAATTAATGTAACCAAAATATCACCCACAGGCAAGCCCAGAGCCCCATCTCCCTGGTGGTTTTAGACTCTGCCAAGCTGACAGTGAACATTACCTATCACATTACTCAGTCAGCGTTGACAGTTACTCTGAGTTATGTTAGCGTTGCTGGTGTTGCTGGATCCAGTCGTGAGCCCAAACTGCAGCCTCACAGGTCGGAAGGGCCAGCGTGAATGGCCGCGCACAGGCCGGTGCTATTTAGGAACAGCTGCTGGGGAGGGATACAGTAGAGGGGAGGCTTTCTATGTGAGTTGGTGGGAGCCCGGAGCTGCATTCCAGGAGCTGGGAGAGGAAGGACCCAGGGAGAGAAAGGAAGCAGAAACAAAGGTGTGGGGTGGCATCTTTCCTTAGATGCCGCTAGAGGGGCCACCAAGGAAGGAAAAGCGGTTTGTCCAGAAGCCTGAGCACAGGATGGGAATGGAGAGAGTTGTCAGCACTGCATCCTTCAAATACGCAGCACCAAACTTCATAACTAGCATCCACCTCTCCAGAGCAAGGGAAGAAAGAACAGAAGGATAAAAAGCCCAGCATGGCGAGATAGGGAAAATCCCGCACTCTGGAGGCAAAGGCAGGAAGACCAAGAGTTGGAGGCCAGTCTTGGCTGTGGAGTGAGTTCAAGACCTCTCTGGGCTAGGTAGGTGTCTCAAAATTTATTTTTTAAAAAATTTCATTTTTTTCCCCTTCATGGGAACCCCTCTATCCGTCCAGAGGAACTTGGGTTTGCGTCTTTCCTAGACTGCTTCTGCTCTTGGAATCCATTGTAGTTCTTGCTTAAGTGAGTGTTGAAAAGTTGAGCGACAAATCCAGAAAAGAACGTCAAGAACCCGGAGTGTGTGAGAGGGGCAGAATGAGACTGGACCGTGGGGGAGGCGCTCTGCTCTCCCTGGGTGGGGATCATGCTGGGCAGTGGGCAGGCTCCTGTCTGAAAGGGGAACTCCAGTCTGCCTGTGCCTCCAGTTTAACATTCACGGTGCCTTAAGGAGGTGGAAAAGCCATGTAGGAACAGAGAACACCGTGGGAACACCTGGAGCTGGGATGGGGAGCTGTTTCTTCCATTCAGAATTTATGTTCCATCCTGGAGGCTGTCTTACAGACAGTTCCCTAGAGAGAGTGCCGCAGCCAGGACCCTTCAAGAGACCTTGCTTGGAAAGGTATCTTGTGTGGTGAGTTGGGCAGTGCAGAAAGGACCTCAGGCCTCCCTGGACTTGCTTTTATTGGCCTTAAAGATTTATTTGTGTGACTGTGTGTGTGTGTGTGTGTGTGTGTGTGTGTGTGTGTGTGTTTGTATGTGTGTAAGCAGATACCCATGGAGGCCAGAAGACGGCATCAGATCCCTTAGAGCCTGAGTTATGGGCAGTTTGGAGCCTCCACACCCGGGCGCTGGGAATGGAATCCAGTCCTCTGAAAAAGTAGCAAGCACTTTTAACAGCTGAGCGGTCTTCCCAGTGCCTTCTATTGGCCTTAAATAAAGGACCCATGTATCCTTAAAACTAGCCTTGAACTAGTCAAGAAAAGTCCTTCCTAAACCCCTTTGCAGAGGAAAACCAATCAAAAATTTAAAAAAGGAAAGCCAGCGAAACACACTTACCCCATATCAGTGAGCTGTGGCTAGACCAGATGCAGATCAAGAAAACAGGAAGGAGCTCCATCTACTTGTGTCTTGGGAGCCACAGCCCTGTGCAAGGCTATTCAAGCAACACACCCAGGTTAGGCACCAGGCCAATGGTCTGGTGGGAAGTAGTAGCTGAGGCAAGATGAGAAGGCATATCACTTGCTCATTTGAGTAGCCATTGGGCTCTGGGCCAAGAGCTGTCCCAGATTGCCTGGTGACCCTAGGGCAATTAAGAGGAATGCATAGTGTCCTAGTGTTTCTGTTGCTGTGATAAAATCCTATGGGAAAAAAGCAACTTAGGGAGGAAAGGGTTTATTTCATCTTATAACTCTCAGGTCATAATCCATCACAAAGGGAAGTCAGAGCAGGAACCTGGAGGTAAGAACTGAAGCAGAGGCCATGGAGGAATGCTGCTTGCTGGCTTGAGTCTCATAGCTTGCTCAGCCCACTTTCTTATACAACCCAGGGCCACCTGCTCAGGGGTAGTACTGCCCACAGTGAGACTCTCTCATATCAATCTTTAATTAAGAAAGCGATCCACAGAAATGCCTATACGCCGATGTTACAGAGGCATTTTCTCAATTGAGATTCCCTCTTCTCAGATGACCCTAGCTTGTGTTGTGTTTGTTTGATTGGAACCTCCAGCTCACTCCTGCTTGATCCAGAAAGCCCTATCCCCCTCCCCCACTTCTCTCTCCAAATCCTGCCCTCTCAGAGAATCCCCAACAAAGGGAAGGCATCAAAAAGCCCAGTTCCGTATTCTTGGTGGCTATGGAATCTCCTGCCCTGGAGTTGCCAACAACCAAGTCCCTGCCTAAAGCATTCAGCTTTTGACCGTGTTTAGGTATAAACCCAGCTTGTGGCAGACACATCATCACCCCTCACCTATAAGTTATATAAGCTTCCTGCTTTAGCTCGGGCGTGAGACTTGTCTGGCCTCGATCTCTGGGACTGGAGAGCTCACCTGGGAATTGCTTTGCTCAAACATACCTGTTATTTTGCTTTTTCAGTTCAACTTGATCTGGCTTAATGCATCAGTGGAGAAACCTATTATCCAACCACAGAAAACCTATTATCTTGACCCTTCTCGACAGGTGGACCAGGTCCTCCAGCCACGTTGGGGGGGCACTCCTCTCCCTTTATCTTTCTCCATCAACTTTCGACTCCACCTGTTTCCCAGCTACTGCTTACAGAGATACTGGGTACCTCTTTCTGGGTCCAGGACCCCTGGGATCCCCTGCCAAGCTGTGGCCATGCCAGGGCAAGCCTGATCCATTTCCAGAGCAGAGACATTTTCTGTTCTGGAGACCTTTGTATTAGGAGACGTCCTTCCCAAAGGCTAACCCCACCCCACTGCTCAATCCCAGGCTGTCTTGGAGGATGCCTTGCCCTAGTCTTCAGTCTCTGGCACCGGCTTGGAAATGGGCAACCGTGGGTCTAAATCCAATCCTCAGTCAACCCTGGGGTGTCTGCTGCAAAATGTATCCAAAATTGTATTGGGGCTGCCTCACACCATACACCCAAAACAAATGGTTTGAGCTCCCTCATCCAGGGTTTTTGAGCTCTGCACTCCACACACACACACACACACACACACACACACACACACACACACACGCCGCTCTGGAGCCAGTGCTTAGCAGCCCAGGTTTTGTTGGCTGGGGTTATGGTGGCTCCAGGGGCCTTTTCACCCAGGAAATGACCCCCAGCCCTGCACCCTGACTGGACTGCCTGAGTCACTGGCACCCCCACCTCTCTTCTTCCTCTTGTCTCTTCCCTGCTCTGTTTGTCTGTCTGCCTGCCTCTCTCATGTCTCCACTCCGAGACGCCTTTCTCTCTTTCACTCTCCCCATTCCCCAATAAACCTCTTGCACTAACTCTTTTGTTCGTGATGTGTTCTCTTAGTGGCATGCCTTGGAAGGACCTGCCAAAAGGTACCCACTTTGCCTTTTTTACTCACTAGCCTTTTGTAGCTGAAAATTTTCCTGTGTCCCACCCCGTCCGCAGCCACTCAGACCCAAGCAAACACACACACAGGCTTATATTAATTAAAACTGCTCGGCCATTAGCTCAGGCTTCCTACTGACTAGCTCTTACACTTAAACTCAGCCCATTTCTGTTAATCTATATGTCGCCACATGTTCCGTGGCTTTACCTGTGTGTTATTACATGCTGCTTTCTGGACATCGGGCTGGCATCTCCTGACTCAGCCTTCTGCTTCCCAGCATTCTCCTTGTCTGCTTATCCCACCTATACTTCCTGCCTGGCTATTGGCCAATCAGCGTTTTATTAAACCAATGTACAAAAGCATTATCCCACAGCAGCCTTCCCTGGCCTTTGATCTGGCCATGCTGGGATCCTACCTGCCCGCTCCCCCTGCAACAGGTCCTATCTCTCTACTTGTTTCTGTCTGCTCTTCCACCCTACCATGCTGGGATCCTACCCACCTACTCTGCTCACCTTGATCCAGCCTCCCCAGTGGGACCCAAGGTCCTGGCTACCCATTTCATTTCTCAGTCATCACCAGGTATTAGAAAGAAACTAAAAAAGGCTGAGGATGGTCCCCGAACCCCCATACAGGAGTTGATGAAGATAGCTTTTAAGGTTTTTAATGCCAGAGAGGAGGCAGCTGAATCTTCCTGGCAGGCTGGGCTGCAACAGAAGGCTATGCTCCAAGTTCACACCTTGGCAGCTGCTCTGAGGCCATCCGTACTCCCGCAGAGGGAACAAGAGACATCCACAAAGCTCTATCCTGCCAGGGCCCAGCCAAAGTTAACTCTGCCAGGGGCCTGCCCCAAATGCAGCCAGGAAGGCCTCTGGTCCATTCCTCCTGCCGGACTTGTGCCAAGGCCAACCTTCAGGGAACCCTCCAGATATGCCAGCCCTTGCACCAGCTCCAAGGACACCAACCAGGCGAGGACTGGCAGGTTGACTTCACCCACATGCCCACTCATAAAAGGCTCCACTATCTCCTAACTCTTGTTGACACCTTTACAGGATGGATAGAGGCATTCCCCACCTCCAGGGAAACAGCAGGTGTGGTGGTTCAGGTAATCCTTGAACACATCATCCCTCAATTTGGCATGCCACAGACCATCCGAATGGACAATGGTTCAGCTTTCACTTCCAGGGTCATGGAGCTCATGTCTGAAGCCCTCAACAACTCCATATCCCCTATCACCCACAATCCTCCAGGAAGGTTGAGAGGGCCAATGAACTTGTCAAACAACAATGCACCAAGCTCTCTATTGAACTCAGGATGTCTTGGACCTCCCTCCTCTCCATTGCCCTTACCTGCCTCCAGGCCACTGCTGTCCTACAGGCCTGAGCCCTTTTGAGCTCCTTTATGGAAGGCTGTTCCTCCTCAACCACCACCTTCCAGCCCAAGCTCCTGGGACATCAGTGCTGGTGTCACCTCTTCAGGCTCAAGCAGGCACCTACTCAGGATGAATGGTCTGTCCAGCAACCAGGACCCTCCACCCTCTGGCTTTCCAGAATGCCCTGATGAGGGACCATGATTGTCAAGCCTATTTGTTCTTGAGTCTTACTCATTCACCTCTGTCTCTTTTGTCTTCTTGGCTGTATGTTTTCCCTCAAAATATTCATACCTTTTAACCTAAAGCCATAGCCTTTGCTATGACACCAAGGTGTAAATCTATTCCAGCTGTCTTACAGACACCTGCATGTTCCTGGGGGGAAAGTGCTGCTACTGAATTGACAAATCTGGCCTGGTAGAAACTAATATCAGTCATTCCACAAATTGTCTGAAGAACTTTGCCAATACAACCAGGGCACATCTTAATTCGGTTCTTTCTGGCAGTCTTCACTCTTTCCATGGCTAGCCCTGTTCATAGGGCCAGTGGTAATAATCTATTTTTTTCTCCTAGCAATTCGCCTTCTCTGCTTCCTCCAGGAACTGATTCATGAGGTCTCCAGGATGGCAGTTAACCGAATTCTTCTTCACCCATACCTCCTGCTGTGTATGAGCCCACCGACTCCTGACTCCCCATCCCCACATCCACATTGTCCCATACCAACAGGAAGTAGCCAGATTTGAACCAGCGCCTATATACCCAAAAAGGTCAGGATGTTCATTTGGAACCTCCAGCTCACGCCTGCTTGACCTAGAAAGCCCCATTCCTGTTTCTGTTTCTCTCTCTCTCTCTCTCTCTCTCTCTCTCTCTCTCTCTCTCTCTCTCAACCCTGCCTTCTCAGAGAATTCCCAACAAAGGGAAGGTACCAAAAAGCCCAGTTCCTCATTCTTGGCTGCTATGGAAGCTCCTGCCCTGAAGTTGCCAACAACCCAAGTCCCTGCCTAAATTGCTCAGCTTTTGACCATATTCTGGCACAAACCCAGCTTGTGTTGGACGTATCATCACCCCTCGCCTACGAGCTGTATAAGCTTCCTGCTTTAGTTCGGGCATGTGACTTCTCTGGCCTCAATCTCTGGGACTGGAGAGCTCACCTGGGAATTGCTTTGCTCAAATAAGCCTGTTCTTTTACTATTTCGATTTGGCTTGATCTGGCTTACTGCATCGGCAGAAAAACGTATTACAGGAAACCTATTTGTGTTGACATAGAAACTGGCCAGCACACAGAGTGCTCAGATGGGCATGGGAGAGCTCACTAAAGGGAGTGGTTGGGATATGGACTTAACTGATTGCTCACAAAGAGAAAGTGACCACCTCTTGTCAAAGCCTCAAAACTAAATCAAAACATCATAAAAAAAAATCACTCCGGGTGGTGGCGCATGCCTTTAATCCCAGTACTCCAGGCAGATCTCCGTAAGTTCGAGACCAGCCTGGTCTACAGAGTAAGATCCAGGCAGGTACCAAAACTACACAGAGAAACCCTGTCTCGAAAAACCATAAAAAAAGAGAAAGAAATCTCAACAATATGACTGCCTGAACAAGACCAGAACAATGACAACACCCGTTAGCACGCAATGTAGATGGAGGACATTTCATGGGGTTCTGCTTCAAGGCAATTAATGACTGGGGAGAGAGGGAGAATGTCTTCCCCAGGGATGAGCCCCCTAATTGATTATCTAATATCAACCAGTCAGCCCTAAAACATATACACACAAACCACACTCAGGTGACTGAGCAGGTTGTATTTATATATTTATTTCTAACAATAATAACGAAAGAAAAAGAGGCCAGGAATTGGAGGGAAGGAACTGGGAGGGATTGAAGAGAGGAGATGGAGGGGGTGGGAAATGGTGTAATTATATTTCAATAAAAATAAAATAAATCTAAAAATTTTCATCAGATGTTGTGACATATACCTGTGATCCCATCACTCAGGAGAGTGAGTCTGAAGAAAGGAAGAGAGTTCAAGGTCAGTTTGAGCAATGTAGCAGAACCCTAGTTCAAATGAAATACAACATTCTGTGAACAGAAATTAGTAGCACATTTCTTTCTTTTAGGTGAACTAAACCAGTGAAAACACAGACGTGTCCCTACTTTAGTCTGAAGTTGCAGACCCCCAAGGCATCCCCTGTGGCTTCTTTAACACAAAGCCTTTGTGAGCCCCTGAGAGCTGACTGTCCCCATTGGCCACCAAAAGCTATTTGCAGATTTTGGTAGTTCAGACGTTCTCAAGAGGGTTCACGCACTTAGATCTTCTAGAAACAGCCAATGTACCCAAGATCAGCTTTTCTCTTTTAGTGTATGTGTGTGATGTACATGTATAAGAGTATGTGGATGCATGCATCCATGCATGCACACTACCCATGCATGCACATGAAGAGAGAAGGATGTTAGGTGTCCCCTAAGGTTGGCTAATCAGCATGTCTTGGGGATCTGTCTCCACCCCTCAATTGTGAGGTCACAGACACATGTGGCGATGCCCAACTTTTTGTGAGTGCTGGGAATTTGAACTTCAGCCTTTGTGCTTGTGGAGCAAACACTTCCACCCACGGAATCAGCCCCCAGAGCCTGGCTCATTCTTTGTTTGGTTGTTTTGTTTTTGTTTTTGAGACAGGGTTTCTCTGTGTAGCTTTGGTGCCTGTCCTGGAACTCTCTCTGTAGACCAAGTTGGCCTCAAACTCACAGAGATCCACCTGTCTCTGCCTCCTGAGTACTGGGATTAAAGGCGTGCACCATCACTACCCAGTTCATTATTTTAAAAATATTTATTTTATGTGTATGTGTTTGTTCCTCAGTGAATGTTTACACAACATATGTGTGCATGTCTGAGGAAGTAGGAAGAGGCATTGGATCTCCAGGAACTTCGGTTACTGATGTGAGCCTCCACGTGGGGTGCTCAGAACTGAACCTGGGTCCTCTGAAAGAGCAATAGATACCCTTTACCCCAGAGTCATCCTTCTGGTCCTTGATTTCTCCTTTTTATCAGTTCTGGGCCTCAGTCCTTGGAGTGGTGTCACTCACAGTTAGATTAGTATTCCCATCTCAATTAATACAGTCTGGAAACTCCTCACAGACATGCCCAGCAATGTCTCCTGGAGTCTGTCAGGTTGACAATCAACATTAAGCATAAAGGAAGTGGTCTCAGAAAGTGTTAGTGCAGGCGTGCAGACAGAACCTGGGACAGAAGAGGAACAAAGAGCCGAGAGTCATATCACCACTGTGGGCTACCAGGACTCAGTCCTACACGGTGGTGTGGGAGGTGGCTATTCAGAAGCCTTTGTACCACAGCTTCACCACTGTCTTGCCCAGAGGGAGAGGAGACCGGGCTTTTTGTCTGGCTTGGCTGAGGGATGAACAGTAGGAGTTGGTCTCCCCAGTTTCGACTCTGTGGCTCAGTCACAGTGTCAACAATCTCCTGTGGGCTGGAGTAAGCTCTCTGGCAGAGAAGCAGTGGGATCCACTGAGTGGAGCCTGAATATGGCAGAAACAGACCATGGCAGAGAGGGAACACAGACGTGAGCTGAGGGCATGCAGGGTGGGATAGCAATATTGGCTACAATCCCTCCTAAGAGCCCCTGATAACATCTTGTCCCTTCCCAACTCTCTCTAGACATCCTTCCTCCTCGCGGATAAATAGTGCTTCCTGTGTACCAGGCATCAGGCACCTGGTAAACTTTTGAATCTGCATTACAAAGCCAGTATGTATTAGCTGTGATCCTTAGAGGACTTGGAATCATTCTCAAACATACACAGTTGAGTTTGGAAATACAGCTAAGTTGGTACGCTGCTTGCCTACCACACATAAAGTCCTGAATTTTACCCCAGCATCGAATAAAACCTGGTGTGGGGGTGTATACTACCAAGCGCTTGGGAGATGGAAGCAGGAACAGGAAGATCAAAGTTCACTGCAGTCCTTGGCTACATCATCAATTTGAGGCTAGCCTGGACTACATAAGATTCCATCAAAAAATAAATGAGTGCCCGAACTGGGCTATCTTAATATATCATTATGCCGGAAATGACATCTTTTGCAACTATTTGAACCTATGGTGAACATTTTTAGATGCTGACTTAAAATATACGAAGGGGAACACAGCTTTTCAAAATTCATCCTTCGAATAAAGCAGCCAAAGATTTTCTAAGCCACCATCCTAGACTTCTGCTCATCTTCACTGGGGATATGCCCAGGATGGATAATGAGGTTTGATGGAGGCTGGGCAGGGTCGTGGAGAGATAGTTACAGCACGTCCGTGGTTTCTCTGCAAGGATCTTGGAAAATAAATTTTAAAAAGGAAAATCAAACTGAAGGATGCTATAGATAGAAAGTGAGTTCAGCTTCTGGAATATCCAGATGGATGTGCGCTGAGTATCCAGGCTGCACTTGGCAGCCCAAGTATACTGATTCAGTCCCTCTCAAGTCCGGATGCTGAGTCAGTGGCTCAGAGACATCCCACCCCACCGTCCCCTATTATATTTGCTTGAGTTTCTTAATGTCTCTTTAAATTCTTAAGGATCAAAATAACTCTGTGGTCCGTATTAGCTCCCCGACCCCCACTCCGAAGACTCAAAGACCCATTTTACCTCAAAGACATTCAGCAGACCAACCATGTTTTCTCTTCTATAGAATGCAAAAAACATCATGACATGAACATCACTGTGTAAATACATTGGGAGGTCATGGTCAGCCATGAGGTCCCTCTAAGCCTGTACTGATAGATAGACCAACACTAAACAGTGACGATGGAAAATCGAGAGGCTGAGAATATAGCTCAGTTGGTAGAGCATTTACCTAGCATGCCTGAATTAGAACCCTAGTATTGTGTAAGCTGGGCATGGTGGTTTGTAGGTGTGTGTGCATGTATATGGGGGCCATGTATGTGCCAGCCTCAGATGTCATTCTTCAGTCACTATCTTTTTTTTTTTTTTTTTTTTTTTTTGAGGCATGGTCTCTCCCTGGGACCCAGGTCTTACTGATTAGACTAGGCTGGCTAGCCAGGAAGCTTGAGTGATCTTATTTCATGTCCTCAGTGCTGGGATTACAAGCACTCACGCATGCACCTAGCTTTTTACATGGGTGCTAGAGACTGAACTTGGGTTCTAAGTGGCAGGCACTTTCCCAGCTGATTTGTTCCCCAACCCTTCCATCCTCTTCCTATGGGAGGCACACACATGCTCCTTCCTGATCTCTTCCAGATCTCAAAGTGTGGACTACATAACTTACTACTTTATTGTTCTTTCGTTGATATCCAGTGGTTTCTTGGCTTTGTGTCTATCCAAAAGAAACAGTGCTCACTAGCACTGGCTGCTCTTCCAGAGGTCGGTTTCCAGCACCCACCTGGAGCATCTCACAACCACCTGTAACTCTAGCCCTAGGGGATCTGATGCCCTCTTCTGGGCTCCTTGGGCACCTGATTGCACATATGCATATATATATGCACATAATTAAAACATAAAACTAAACCTTAAAAACAACAAATAATGCCGGATGGTGCGCACGCCTTTAATCCCAGCACTCGGGAGGCAGAGGCAGGCGGATCTCTGTGAGTTCGAGGCCAGCCTGGGCTACCAAGTGAGTTCCAGGAAAGGTGCAAAGCTACACAGAGAAACCCTATCTCAAAAAACCAAAAAAAAAAAAAAAATGTAAAAAGAAAACATCTCTACCGAGTGAAATGAGAGCCTGTTCACAGGTAGGAACCACACCACTTAAATATATTCTAAGTTTCATTATTTTATCTCCCCTATCCCCACCCCACCCCACCCCACCCCAGTCCCCACCTGCCCACCCGGAGCTGGGCTCAGAGAAAGCACTTTGTGTTTGCTTGATTGATTCTTAGCCTACCTGAAATGATGGCCTAGAGAATCCATTGCAGGATAAAAATGGAGACTCGTTCCTTAGGGACTGCCCACTAAGAAGCAGAGCAAACATGTTCCTGCTGGGAAATTGAGATCCAAAAGGCAATACAAGCAGGGAAGCATTGCTTACCTGCAGATTTTATGCTGATTGGTGATTCCTGTAATGCCTTCATAAGTGTATGTGACAAGGACAAAGTTTTAGCTGCAGCGGCGTGGTGACCCTACGTAGGTGGGAGACAGCCTTCTGTGGGTTTATTATGCTCTGCCCTCCCTCCTGCAGTTGTGAGAATTAACTTCATTGTCTATAGAATTAAACAGCTCTTAGCTCTCTTGGCTGAGGCAAGCAAAACCGCGAGTGATTATTCCGGGGGCTTTCTTAAATGAGGACAGACGAGTTTGATGCAAAAACCAAACAAACACATCTCATGCCGAATAGCAATTACATATTGCCGCCTACAGTGTAAGAACCTAGAAAGAAATTTTTAGATTTTTTTTTTTTTTTTTACTTTTTAAACTTCTACATTTTATTTTTGTCTATGTATATGTATAAGAGGGTTCTCATGGAGGCCAGAAGAGGGCATCAGATTCCCTCAGAGCTGAAGTTACAGACGGCTGTAAGCCGTCAAACATGGGTGCTGGGAACCAAATTCAGGTCCTCAGCAAGAGCTACAATATGCTCTCTTATCCACTGAGCCATCTCTCCAGCCTGGAAATTTCCCTTGTGTTTTGTTTCTACATTTTTAATCTCATTTCTCCCCAGGGCTTCATATGACTTATTGTACAGTAAACTTGCTAATTTCTTATAAATTTCAAACAGAATGTATCTTGTTAGAGTTTCTATTGCTGTGAAGAAACACCACAGCCATGGCCATTCATATAAAGGAAAACATTTCATTGGGGTGGCTTACATTTTCAGAGGTTCAGTCCATTATTGTCATGGTGGGACATGGTGGCATGCAGTCAGATGTGGTGCTGGAGAAGTAGCTGAGAGTCCTACATCTTGCAGGCAACAGGAAGTGGTCTGAGACACTGGGGCAATATCTTGGGCAAATATGAGACCTTAAAACCCGCCTCCACCATGACACACTTCCTCCAACAAGACCACACCTACTCCAATACCGCCTAATAGTGCCACTTCCTTTGGGAGCCATTTTCTTTGAAACCGCCACATTGTATGGTAAATTGACTTTCTTCTATGACACAAAATTCTAGATGCTTTTCCATGAGTCTAAGGGCCGGGGCTCCTAAATTAGAACCATTGTTTCTCACGAAGAGGCCTCTGCTCTTCTAGTTGGGGACAGGCTCTTGCCACGCTGCCTAACCTGCTCTACAACCCCTGGGCTCAAGCACTCCTCCTGCCTCAGCCTTTCAAGCAGCTGAGATTGCAGGTATGTGTGACCATACAATCAAAACCAAGGCTATTGAAGCCTGAGCTCTGCCAAGGTCCAGTGCCATTAATTCTCCAGGTCAGAACTTATCAGATGTTAATGTGAACAGGCATTAGATATTACAATTCTGTAGACCAGATGGGGTCAAGAAGGTGCATAAACCTTAGATGGCCAAGCTTTCAAGGCAGGGCAAGCTAGGGAAGACCAGACTGGAGAGGGTATGTAGGAAGGCTGGCTAGGAGCCATGTCCGGGCTGCTGCCGGCTGAGCCCAGCCTGCTTCCACTCTGGAGCCCCTCCTGAGTTGTTCCCTCTCTTCTGAATTGGCAGTCTATAGATGAACAGTCTTATTAAATAAGAAACACAGAGCCAATTGCAGAGTTAAAAACCCAAGAGGTCAGAGCAATAGCTAAGAGCTAAAAACCCTTTCTTACCCTTCCTGCCACTGCCGTCCTTCCCCTCTGAAAGAGGCCTACTTCCTGTGTGTCTGTCCTTTTATTGACTTTCTGTTCTGCCTTCTCATTGGTTGTAAACCCAACCACATGACCTCCTTGTCACTGCCTGTCTATACAGATCTCCAGGTCTTCTATGGCTGGTACTGAGATTAAAGGCGTGTGTCTCCATGCTGGCTGTATCCTTGAACACACAGAGATCCGCCTAGCTCTGCCTCCCAAGTGCTGAGATTAAAGGCATGCGCCACCAGCAGTCTAGTCCCTGCTTGTAACGGTGATTTTGACCCTGACACCTTCCTGCCTGGATCTCATATTTGGCCGAAAGCTAGAGTCTTTGGTCCTGTCAAAGGTGTTTTGCAGGGTTTTGTTTTGTTAAGACAGGGTTTCACTGTGTAGCTCAGACTGGCCCAGAACTCTAATTCCTCCTACCAGATACTCCTGAATGCTGGGATTATAGACATGTACCACCATTTCCTGAGTCAACCTTGAGGTCGTTAAACTATTATCCTTGAAGACATACTTTCTAACCCATCAAATCAATC
>CABHPQ010168264.1:888-15706 GCA_902168405.1 Peromyscus aztecus | reverse complement strand
TCTATCTATCTATCTATCTATCTATCTATCTATCTATCTAACTATCTATCTATCATCTATATATCTATTATTTCTCTATCTATCTTATCTATCTATCTTATCTATCTATCTATCTATCTATCTATCTATCTATCTATCTATCTATCATCTATCATCTATCTATCTACCTATAATATCTATCTTGATGTTGCTGACCAGAAAGGGAAAAGAAAGTTCAATGTGACCAAATCTTCATAAGGAAAATATGGCAAATGCACACAGCTTGGCACATAACAGCTATTCAATCCATGTTGTTGTTGTTGTTGTTGTTGTTTTGGTTTTTCAAGAGAGGGATTCTCTGAGACAGCTCTGGCTGTCTTGGAACTCACTCTGTAGACCAGGCTGGCCTTGAGCTCACAGAGATCTACCTGCCTCTGCCTCCCAAGCGCTGGGATTAAAGGTGTGCACCATCACTGCCCGGCTGTTTATATCTACTTATTGAGAGAGAGGAGAGAGAATTTACTCTTACAGTATATATAACTCAGGTCTGTCTGGAATTCAGTGTGTATTTGAACTTGTGACCCTCTTGTCTCAACTTCTGGAATGCTGGGATTCTAGGTAAGTACCCCTCAGCCTGGCTTTATCACCACGGAATTACTGGTCTTCTTTCAACTATATACACAGGCTTTCTTTCTTTCAATCTTTTCCTGGTTTTCTTTTTTCTCTCTCTCTTTTCCTTCCTTCCTTCCTTTCTTTTTTTTTTTTTTGTTTTGTTTTGTGTTTTTCAAGACAGGGTTTCTCTGTGTAGCCCTGGCTGTCCTGGAACTCACTCTGTAGACCAGGCTGGCCTTGAACTCACAGAGACCCACCTGCCTCTGCCTCCCGAGTGCTGGGATTAAACGTGTGCGCCACCACCACCTGGCCTTTTTCTGGTTTTTAATTATGTCTTTCCTTCTTTTCTTTTCCTAATTAGTGCTGGAGACTGAACCCAGGTCCACAAGCATGTGAAACACGCACTCTATCACTGAGCAACACCCCAGTCCTTAGTTCACGGTTCTTGACCTGACTGGTTCCCCTTTCTTTGCTACAGGGCTTGGTTCTGGACCCCAGCTGCTTCATGTGCACATCTTCCCTACACGACATCTGCTCTCCGGCGTCAAGGTCCTCATCTGCTAAGACCACTGAACAGCTAGCTTCTGCTCACCTCTCTTCCAAGCCCGAGAGTCATCATCGCAGCTGCCTTCTCCATGTTTCTTCCTGTCTGTTCATGGAGGGTTGTGGTTAGTCTCGTCAACTTGATGGGATTTAGAACTCTCAGATGTGTATGAGGGTGTTTCCAGAAGGTGTGACTGGAGAGAGAAGGCTGGATGTGGGCTCCATCCCATGGACTGGTGTCTCAGACCGGAAAAAAAAAAAAAGTGAAAAGTAACAGCATCCATCTCTCTTTGCCTGCTGCCTGTGGATGCAATGTGACCAGTCACCTCTTGTCGCCATGCCTTCCTTCCTGTCCTGGCTGCCTTTAACTGTCAGATTGACACAGCCTACAGTCATCTGAGAGGAGAAGGCTCAGTTGAGGAATTTCCTCCATCAGATTGTCCTGTGGGGGATTGTCTTGATGCTCAATTGATGAAGGAGGGTCTAGCCCGCTGTGGGTGGTGCCATCCCTAGATAAGTGGTCCTAGGCTGTATAAGAAAGGTAACTAAGCATGAGCCTAGAGTGAGCCAGCAAGCAGCGCTCCTCCACAGTTTCTGCTTCATGCCCCCGCTCGAGTGCCTTCTCCGACTGCCCTCAATGGATGGACTGCAAACTGGAAGTTGTAAGCCAACTAAACCCTTTCCTCACTTAGGTTGCTTTTGTGGGGTATTTTGACATAGTGGCAACAAATTAAAAACCGTATACCTGAAGTGTTGTGATAGTTAATGTTGTCACTTTGACAGGATCTGGAATTACGGAGAGACAAGTCTCCAGGCACATCTTGAGGGACTACCTAGCCTCTGGGCAGGTCTGTGGGGCTCATGATGATTGAGGTGGGAAGATACATCCTAAAAGTGGGCGGCGCCATTCCCTCGGCTTGGACGGAGTAAAGACGAGGAAGCAAGCTGACGTAAACGCCCCTCACTCTCTACTGCTTCCCGACTACTCCAAGCTCCAGCTGCCTCAGCTTCCCAGGCATCATAGGTTATACTCTTGAACCATGAACCAAAATAAATCCTTTCTTCCTGAGGTTGCTTTTGTTAGGTGTATTTTTACAGCAACACATTAAGAAACTAAGACAATCATATACTCCACATGTCCAAAGCTGCTCTTCCCGCAGAGTCCTCCACTTCATAAGTGACGCTGTGATTTACCCAGGTGCTCATGTTAAAATAAGACACTTCTCTCCCTAACACATCACAAGTTTGGTTATCTCGTCCTCTACATTATCTCTAGTCTCCTTTGACCTCCCCTGTAAATATAAGCCAAGCCATCATCATACCCCACAAAAGCAGCTTGAGACTCATTCACCTGCTCCAGGAATTCATTCTCCAAACAACCCCCAGAGTAAACCAGACACTCCCTAATAATGAGAGAAAGAGGGACCGAGTACCGTATATATTTGACCATAGTGAGGAGATTCAGTTCTGTCAGAAAGTTCTTAGATGGCTTAGTGGTAGATACATAAAGGACTAAGCAGAGAGAGAGAGAGAGAGAGAGAGAGAGAGAGAGAGAGAGAGAGAGCAGGTATTGCCATATGGGTGTGGGTATACATGCAGGTGTAGATGTATGCATGTATGGAAGCCAAGGGACAACCTCACATATTTGTCCTCAGGAATCTTTCATTTGAGACAGGATCCCTTATTGGACTGGAAGTTTACCAGGTAAGCCAGGCTAGCTGGCCAGTGAACTTTCAGGATCCCACTCCTAATCCTCCCAGGGTCTCCACTTCCCATCTTGCCATCACTGGGTTACAAACACATGCCGCTATGCAGATTTCTATGTAGGTTCTAGAGATACAAACTCAGGTCTCCATGCTTTGGAAATAAGTGAATTACTGACTGAACCATCTGCTTAACCCCAGAGCAATTTTTAATGCCAAGAGTTTGAGAAAAAGATAGGCAATCATACTTGACTCAGCTGTGAACAATAGTCATGATATAAAAACAGTGCTGATAATTGGTTTAATCAAAAATCATTTGTCACTATACTGAGAAGGCTAAGGAGAGAGAAGTGTGTGCGGCTGAAGGCAGGCTGAGCCTGGCAGACAGTGAGACTCTCATCTCATCGTTTCTGGTAGGAGACCCATAGGGATGTATAATCAGGAGAGATCAAGAAACATCAGTACCAGCATGTCTGGCTTTATAACTGAGTACATGTATTTCTTTGATGCAAGAAAAATGAAAAGAAACAAAATTTAGAGTAATGAGGGGGAAATCAGAGAGCATTTAAAAAGAACATGCACTTAGTATTTGAAATTCCCGTTATTAATTCAAGAACCTATCACTTTCTTTCTTCTTTGGACACAGTTTCTGCATCTCTGTCTCCTGCTGACTCCAAATGTGCAGGTCATCAACCACACTTCCACTCGTCAACGGCAGTAGGAAACATTTTTTGTAAAAGAAGAATTAAGACACTACTTTAAAAGCTAATTCGGTTCAAAAGTACATAAACTCATCAACTACAAAGCAAATCATTCCAAATATGTTTTTAACAACTTCCTGACAGTAAGAATGAAGATATGGTTTTAATGTCAGCTTTAGCTGATTAAAGATAGAAAAGCCTAGGTAAAACCTATTTTATTAATATAAAAATAATTTTCCAGATACAAAGAGCATTCACTTAAAGTCTTATTTTTTCTCTGTCTATGGAACAATCACATGAATTTTATAGCAGGGAGAAAGACAAATGCTTTCACTCTAGTTAGCTATTTACAATCACTGTGAATGTCAAAGACATCTTTTCTTTTTCCATAATTTTAGATAATTAAAATAATTATCCACTGAAGCGCATTGCATGACTTATAATGTGGTAGATTCCAGAACTCCAAGTTGAAGACTGAGGTTCAAACCTTCAAACTCTCACTGACTCGGTGATCTTAAGCAGATCTTCCAGTCTGTTTGGGACTCAGTTTCCTCCTTAGGTAGGAGGGATACAGTAGTCACTCTGTAGCCTTCCCATGGAGATTGCATTTGGGGTGTGCGTGTGAAGGGTAGGGTACAGGCAAGAGCAGACCACAGGATTTTTTTTAAAAAAAGATTTATTACTATGATGTTTCAAAATTACATGTGTGTATGTGTGTCTGGCAGGCAGAAGAGCTCTGTGTACATGGGTGCAGTTGCCTGAAGAGGCCAGAAGAAGGCATCCTTTCCTTAGGGTTCAGTGTTACAGGTGGCTTTGAGCCTCCCCATGTGGGTGTTGCTAACCAAACTCTGGTCCTCTGCAAGAACAGTAAGGCTCTTAACTACTGAGCCATTTCTCCAGCCCTGACCATAATGTCTTTAACTGTATTATTTGACTGATTGGTTGATTATTTGTGTGTGTGTGTGTGTGTGTGTGTGTGTGTGTGTGTGTGTGTGACAGAGAGAGAGAGAGAGAGAGAGAGAGAGAGAGAGAGAGAGAGAGAGGGTCTGGGACTTGAACTCAGATCACTAGACTTGGTGGTAAGAGTCTCTACTCTGTGAGCCATCTTGTCAACCATTCCCTTCACCCACCCACCGTTTTTTGTTGCTGTTGTTTGTTTTAAGACAGGGTCTTTTGCAGCCCAGGGCCTCAAACTCACGATGTAACCAGGGATTATCTTGAACTCCTGATTCTCCTACCTGCACCTCCTTCGTGCTGGACTACAGGTATAAACCACCAGGCTTGGCTTGAGGTCACATCCTAAGGGGGGCGCCACAGGAAGCATGAAAACCTGTGTAAGGCAGTGATCAAGCTGCGTGGTGCAGTCAGTGTGGGTCATGGTGAGAGTTTAGAAAGGCCGCTTGGGGCACACTTGTCCCAAAGGGTGTCTGGTACCCAACTGACAATCCAGATGTTGTAAAGTGAACTATGTGATGGTCTAGACCCAAAATGAATGGAATTTGAGGCAGAATGGATGGATGGTCAGGGTAAAAAAAAGAGGCTTGGTGAATTTTGAGTAGGGAGGAGTTTGTGTGGCAAGAGTTCAGAGTTCAGAAAGAGTGACAAGGGACACTAGATAAATCTATTCATTTATTTGTTTGATGTAACTCAGGCTGGCTTCAAATTCATTATGTGGCCAAGGATGATCCTCCTGCCTCTAACTCCTAAGTGCTGAGATTACAGGAGTGCCCCACCATCCCTGGCTTACTAGGTAGATTTAGAGATCAGAAAATGTTAGATTCTGAACGCTATAGTAGAGAATTTTGGAAGTTGGGGATGGTGGTGAATACCTGTAATCCCAGTACTCGGATGGCTATGGCAGGAGGCTACTGAAAGTTGGAGGGCTGTCGGGACCATCCAACCTGTCGAACAGTACCTCAGTAGGGGAGTGAGCATTAAGAAAGAGACAAGAGACAATAGAATTGGGAGGGTTCTCAGTGAATACTGCAGCAGCCCCAAATTTATTTCTCATAGCCTTTTTATACCCAAAGTAAGGGAGGGCAAAAGACTTCCTTACCATGGTTCAAGAAACAAACAAGTGTAAACGCCTCCTTAATTCTCAAAACATCTAGTAACCACACCTTTGGCCGAACATCCTGTTATTCAGCCTTGAGGATCAAAGACGAGCTTGAACTCTCTGACCTAGCCACAAGCTAGATTCACTTTGTGCTCCCACAAAGGGGTGCCTGAGTTTCATAGTGAGACCCTGTCTCAAAAAGTTTTTATTTTTTAAAAAAAAGGATTTTGAATTTTTTTTGAGGTAAGAAACTGCAAACTAGTTTAAGCAGAGGCTTGGATTCTAAACTTACAGTGAATTACCAATAATTTTGTAAATGTCACTGAGACCTTCATACAAGAAGGGCTTGATTTTTAAGGATGAGAATCATATTCTGTCTTCTAGATAAACTAAAGCCATTGACTCAGGCTTAATTAGGTTTTCACTCTTCTGATTGGATTTGTAGTCAGGGAAAGCTACGTGCCCATTCTAGTATAGGAGATTAGGGTGGCAGTTTGATTAGGACCAGGCCTTCTTCTGATGCTGAGAAGTAGGTAGGCAAGACCTCAAAGGGCAGAGCCTGTGTCATGTTTGGGCACTGGGGAGCTGTGTATTTTGTCCTGGTGATTATGAGAACAAGCCACACACCCAAAAGCAGAGAAAGGCAACTGATAACAATTGGCAAGAGCCCCTGCTGGCCACATGCATCCTCAGAGATACCCACTGTGGGGAAGGATGATGCTAGCTGGCCGTGGGAGAGGGATGATGGGAGAGAGATGCTAACCCATCACCTTCTCAGCACCAAATGCACAGTAGCACTGAGCCCCTCCTTTGCAGTGGGGATTGAACTCAGGGCCATTCTACATGCCTAATATATGTCCACCCCCCTCTCCACCTTTTGAGTCAGAAGCTCATAGGCTCCTATATCCTAGGTGACCTTGAAGTGTCGTGAGCTTCAGATCCCTCTGCCTTCACCTTCTAAGTGCTGGGACTACAGGAATGAATCAGCACAGTTTATGCCGTGCTGAGGATAAACCCAGGGCTTTGTGTGTGCTTTGTAAGCAATCTACCAACTGAGCTCCAATCCTAACATCCTCTGCACCCCTTTTGGGGGTATGATCTAGCAGTGTAGCCCAGGCTGGCCTTATACTTGCACCCAAGTAGCAAGAATCCCCCCTAACCTCTCTGCTGGGGTTACAGACATATGCCACTGTGTCTAGCTTCCCTCTCCTTTGTTAAGGGCCTTATTAGGTACTTAATTCAACGGAGTCATGTAAGTGGGGCAGGAAGGACTGAGATTTTTTTTTTTAAGGCAGGAATTATTCTTGAGAAGAGAAGCCTTGGAAGAGAGCCAAAAGTGACCCGGGGTACATATGGAGAGCAGTACCTATGCCTGTCTCGGACATTGACAGTCATCCACTCACAAGGCAGAGTTGACTCTAGGGTGTGGCTGACAGAAGGCAGGTAGGCAAGTAAGGATAAGAAGAGCGAGTCAGGCAGACTCATGGCCAAACTCTCTCTCCATACGACGGACGCAATTGTTGAGTATCATAGTATTTGTTACATAGTCACTATGCAGACAAGGGCTGGGGAGAAAATGATCATCATATTCTTACATTGGGCATGATAAGTAATACAATAAGTAATAATGGAAGTGTTTCTTTTCGTGACTCGCTGCCTCTGATCTCCAGTAGGGCCCTATGAGGCAGGCACCACGTTATCCTCTGTTTGAAGATGAGGACTTGGAGTCAAAGAGGGGCTTAATCAACTTGCTGCAGCACAGACAGATAGCTCGTGACACCTTCACAGCATGACTTCCCTCAGGGCAAAGAAGAAAATGCCATCTCAGTATTTATGTTTCCAAGGAGAAGCAAAAAGCTATTCCTGAGTCCACAGTGACCATAGCTTATTGTATGACTATGTGGGGTTCAGTGCCTCCTGGGGAATCCTACAGCCCATTGCTTGCCTGGGACACCTATATGGACTCCTGAAGACAAGTTCAGTGAATTCAAATATTGGGCAAAGCAATTATAACTGAAAGTTATGTTTTTAAGAGTAACCTGTATACTATTGATTTTAATTTCTTTTTAGTGAGAGATCTGCATTGTCTTTTTTCTTTGGAGAGAAAGAGTCTCATGAGAGCCAGGCTGGTCTTGAACTCACTATGTATTTGAAGTTGACCTTGAACTCCTTATGTACCTGCCTCTACCTCCTAAGTGCTAGGTTAGCAGGCTTGTACCACCATGACTAACTTATATTGTCTATTATGGTTATCTGTCTATCTATCTATCTATCTATCTATCTATCTATCTATCTATCTATCTATCTATTAACCTACCTATATAATCTATCTATTTAACTGTGTGTCTTAGGGTTTCTATTGCTGTGATGAAATACCATAACCAAAAACAGCTTGGGGAGGAAATGCTTTATTTGTCTTACACTTTCACGTCGTAGTTCTTTATTGAAGGAAGTCAGGGCAAGAACTCAAGCAAGTTAAGAACCTGGAGGCAGGAGCTGATGCAGGAGCTAGGGAGGAGTGCTGCTTACTGGCTCGTTCACCTTGCTTTCCTATAGAACCTAGGACCACCAGCTCAGGGATGGCCCCACACAATGGGTTAGGTCCTCCCACATCAATCACTAATTAAGACGATGATCTTGCCTTCAACCCAATCTTATGGAGGTATTTTCTCAATTGAGGTTCCTTCCTCTCAGATGACTCTAGCTTGTGTTGAGTTGACATAAAACTAGCCAGCACACTTGGTATCTTTGTACCATCTGTCATCTATTGATCATCTATCTATCTATCTATCTATCTATCTATCTATCTATCTATCTATCTATCTATCTATCATCTATCTATCTATCTTTATAATTCTAATCTTCTATCTGTCTCATCTATTATCTATCTATCTTTATCTTTCTAATCTGTCTCATCTGTCTATCATTTATCTATCTCTATGGGTCTATCTGTCTTCATCTATCTAATCTTCTATGTATCTGTCTCATATGTCAACCTATCATCTCTGTCTGTCTGTCTGCCTGTCTGTATCTATCTATCTATCTATCTATCTATCTATCTATCTATCTATCTATCACCTATAAGTTTATTTATTGTTGGAGATTGTATCCATGGCTTTCACACATTAGGCAAGTGTTCTACTATTGAGTTCCACACCAAGCTAGCCCTGTTAAGATTTTTATGAAGTTCCATATGCCTTTTACTGGCCAGAATGTACATTTTTCATTTTTATTTCTTGAGAAAATTTCCCCTGTAGCCCAAGCTGACCTTGAACTCCCTAGATAGCTGAGAATGACTTTAAACTCCTGATCCTGGTGCCTCTATTTCCCAGGGGCTGGAATGACAGGCATGAGCCACTAATCTCCACTGCTGCCATGCTAGAGATGGCTCCCCAGGCTTTGTGCTTGTTAGGGAGTGCTCTACCAACTGAGCAGCACCCTCAGCTCATCAATCCATTTTATTCTTGAGCAAATTACCTCTGAGTTCTCCTACCTATGAAGATCGATGTCCAATTGGAGTGACAGATGGTGTGAGACCTTGTCGCCTAGACTGTGGTGCCAAGACCCATCCAAGAAGACTGGGCTGGACTAAATGAGCACAGCACCAAACTGTTGGAAGTAGGGGCCTATCCCTCAGATGCTTGTCTTCTGAAAGCTGTTGGAAAGAGGAAGAAAAGGTTTCCAAAATCAATATGCAATGGAAATTTCTATCATGTTCCCTTGTGGGAAACTGAATTTAGGATGAATGCATTTTGTTATGAACTTTTTTTAGAATTTCTGGCCACAAACACTTGTGGAAAAACATCTTTATCTCTGCAGCAAGTCATATTATGCTATCTTGAGTCTTAGTTGTGAGTTATTTAAACACACCCGAGGCTGAATTTGCCCTCTTTACACCAGCAATTATGTAAGTTAAGACATAAATACCCCAAAGAAGGATCTTCCCAATAGTTTATGCTTTTTTTGGCTGTGCTCTGCTTAGTTGTTGCTTAAAAAATACTTGTGAAATGGCTAGATAGTAATAAATGCATGCATAAAACATAATTTGAGAGAATTGGCTTACACATGAAGGGTAATTATTAGCAAAACAACTAGTCAATTACAGTATATTCAAATATATAAATATCCATTCTGTTTACATGTAAAAGAGGAAAAATGAACGTCCTTTGAGTTGTAATTATCAAAAAGGAAAAATAGAAAAACCGTAACATAAAGAATAACATGTGTTGGGTTAATTAGCTGTCAAGCCAAAGTTTTAATAGAATAAAGTCCCAAAGTTTGAATTCCCACTTTACTGAGGTGGGCAGTGGGATGTCTTGTAACTGCTGGAGGATTTCATTTTTTATTTTATTTAATTTTTTTACATTTTTTTTTGTGTGTGTGTGCGCACTTGAAAGTATGTGGAGGTCAGAGGACATCAACCTACTAGGGTTATTTTCCCCTTCCTTAGACTGTGGAAATGACCTAAAAAGTGACCAGCAGGTTCAGGGAACATTGCAGAAGAGAGGTAGATGGGGTGTAAGAGCTGTAGAGTGGGGAGGGGTACTGTGAAATGCGTCTTCTGCACGGCATGGATGGGGCACCCATAAACCCATAGTAGCTAAGGTTACCTGCACAAGATCTGTGGGTCCAATTAACGCAGTAGATGGCATTAATGAAAACAGGGGGCTGGAGAGATGGTTCAACAGTTAAGAGCAGTGACCACTCTTCTGGAGACCCAGGTTTGAGTCCCAGCACCCACATGGTGGTTCACAACCACCTGTAATTCCTGTTCCAGGTGGCCTGACTCCTTTTCCTGACCTGTTTAGGGCGCCTGGCATGAGTGTGCTGCACACACATGGATGCAGGCAATACATCCATACATATAAAACCATTAAAAACAACACAGAAGAGGCTATGAAGGTTGGAAGTGCACAGGCTGGGATTGAAGGGGAGTTGGAAGGGGGGTTGTGAGTGGAGAGAATAAGAGGCATTGTATATATTTATGAAATTGTCGAAGAATAAATAAAAGACTCAAGAGACAAAACATAGTCAACGCTGGCCAGGCATGGTGGCACACATGTAGTCTCAGGAATCAAAAGGTTAAGGGGTGAATTTTGGGCAAGCCTAATGTCTTAGTTTGTTTTCTGCTGCTGTGATAAACAGCATGACCAAAAGCAGCTTGAGGAAGAAACAATGTATTTCAGCTTACAGTGGTAATACATCATGAAGAGAAGTCAGGGCAGGAACTCAAGGCAGGAAACTGGAGGCAGGAACTGAAGCAGAGGCCATGGAGGAGTGCTGCTTACTGGCTTTTTCCCCAGGGCTTGCTCAGCTACTTATCTTATACAACTCAGTACTGCTTGCTTAGGGGTGATACCACCCACAGTGGGCTGGGCCCTCCTCCGTCAATTGTCAATCAGGAAAATGCCCCACAGATTTGCCTACAGGCCAGTCTATTAGACAAACCCTGGATTGGCATTCCCTCCTCCTAGATGACTCTAGCTTTTGTCAAGTTGGCAAAATAATCCAACCAGCACACCTGGTTTACACTGTCTCAAAAAACACGGGAAGAGTGACCAAGGTCTTCCTTGCCTTTCTCCACTGCTGAGACTTCCTTAACTCCCAGGCATCTGACAACGATTCATGAAGGTCATCTGTGACCCTTTTTGTCCATGCCCTCTCTGACATGGTCCCAACCCCTACATCACTGGTTTTTCCACACTGTTCCCTGTGGAAAACTTTTCTTCCTTGTTCCCATGGGCCACCATTCCTAACAGGGCGATAGTTTGCCCCTTGTTACTAGGGATAAGCGGCTTGTGACATGGACCTAGAGCTCTGGATGCCTGAGGAGTTACACTGCTGAGAAAGCCTAGGATAAGACAAGCAGCAATCCTGTATATCCATCTTTGAACTCATCCTGTTGTTTTTGGCTCATCTGCTACAGTCTCTTCCCCCTCCCCCCTTTTTTTTTACTCCAAGACAGGGTTTCCTCTGTGTGTAGCCCTAACTGTCCTGGAACTCACTCTGTAGACCAAGCTGCCTCTGCCTCCCAAGTGCTAGGAAGAAAGGCATGTGCCACCACCACCTGGCTCTGCTTTACATTCTTACAAATATCATTTTTAAATATTTTTGTTTTTTGGTTTCCTTTTTTATTTTTATTTTTTATTTTTTGGTTTTTTTGAGACAGGGTTTCTCTGTGTAGGCTGACTTCGAACTCACAGAGATCCACCTGCTTCTGCCTCCTGAGTGCTGAGATTAAAGGCATGCGCCACCACTGCCCGGCTAAAAATATTTTTGAACTATGGGTGTTTTAACCTACATGTATGTCTGTGCACCACATGCATGCATGCCCACAGAGGCCAGAAGAGGGCATCAGAGTCCCTGAGACTGGAGTTACAGATGGTTGTGAGCAGCTATGTGGATGCTGGGAATTGAACTTGGATCCTTTGGAAGATTGGCCTGTGCTCTTTACTACTGAGCCATCTCTCCAGCTTCACTTTTGACCAACCTGGGCCGTGAACGATTTTTAAAATTTTGTTTTATTCATGTGTGTGTGGTGTGTATGCATATATGTGTAGTCCCATATGTATGGACGTATGGATTTCAAAGATTGACATTGGATGTCTTCCTTGATCACTCTCCACCTTATTTTTTGAGGCAGGGTCTCTCACTGATCCCAGAGCTTGCCGTCCTGGCTAGTCTAGCTAGTGGGCTTGCTTCTGGGATCCTCTGTCTCTTACCTCTTGAGTGCTGGAATTACAGGCAACCACCATGACCACTCAGCTTTGTAAGAAGGTTCTAGGAGCCTGAATTCTCGTCCTCACACTTGCATGGCAAGCACTTTATACACTGGGCCATCTGTTTAGCCTGTTCTTTGTCTTTGCTAATTGTATCTGCTTGCTGGCCAGTTTGGTATCCTGTTCATTACATCTTCTGCATCAGTGTCAAGCCAGGACGTTAACTCAGAACAATGTTACGTTAAAAGCAAATTCCCTGAAATGCCTGGCCTCGAAGGATGGACAAATTATTTCTATTCTGGCAACTAATATTATAATACCAAGCTTGTAAGACTATTTTCTTTTTTTATTAATCTTTAAAAATCCATTTATTTATCTGTTTGTGTGTTGGGTGTGTGTGTGTGTGTGTGTGTGTGTGTTCCAGGGTGCAAGTGTCAAGTTCAGAGAGCAGATTACAGGAGTCAGTTCTGTCCTCCATCATATGGGTCCCAGGGATCCAGCTCGCGTCTCAGGCTTGGCTGCAAAAGCCTTTACCTGCTGAGCTTTCGGTGATAAAACCATTTTACAGTTGTAGTCCATCGTGAAGGGAAGTCAAGTCGGGTTTTCTTTCCTTGATAAAAATCATTCTTAGTAATAATCTCTGCCAGCATATAATAATTTGTGATCACTCGTGGTTTGGTAATTAAAGTAACACAAGAAAAAAATCCATTTCCTATAATAAGTTACAAAAGAATCCATTTCCTTATAAAAAATCACAAAATTTCCAAATTTTCCAATTCTGGAAAATTGAGTACTCGATTGAAATTTACCTTACAGGTATGTAAAAGGGTGGGAAGAAACTAGAGGAAGCTTAAATTGTCGTGTGCTCAATTTTGACCCTTGAGGATTAGAAACAGATTTCCTGAGAGGAAAAAAGGGGTCGGGGTGGGGAGAAGTGAGAAGTCACAGGCTGCTTTGGGGCCGCTTTGAAATCCGAGGACTGGTATTGCAGCATCAAGCTTTTTATTTTGTTTTGCTTAGTTAAGTGAATCTTTTTTATTTGTTGTTTTCTTAGAGACAGACGGGCTCACTCTGCACCCCAGGGTAACCTGTCTAGGTTGGCATTGAACTGTGGCAGCCCTCCTCCCTCAGTCTCTTGACTGCTGGATTTAAAAGCATGGACTGCCATGCCTCACAAGTGAATCCTTAAAAATTTGGTGTCTTATGTTAATCTGTATGTTTTTTTTTTTTTTTTTAAAGAAGTTAAGTAAGGGTTTGTGTGTGCTTCGGGCAAAACCCCCTCACCTCCCGCATGTTCCCTCTCCCGGAGTGTGCGGAGGTTTCGTGGTAAATAAAGTTATACTTTGAAGGCTGTCAGGAGGGACATCTCCCCTCTCTTCTACCAGTGCTTCATTCCCTCACCTTCCTAGGAACTTGAATCCTTGACTAATAGGGGTGTGGTGGGATGAAGCAGGATAGGGAGGGAGCCGAGTGGGAAGGAGGGAGGAGGAACCAGAGACAGACAGGGCCGGACTGTTCCGTGTGTGTGTGTGTGTGTGTGTGTGTGTGTGTGTGTGTGTGTGTCTGAAAGGCACTCCCTACACTGGGAGGCAGCCTGTGGGAACAGGTATTTGAGCCATCTGTGGCCTCACTGTGATGGGTGCCGGTACTTCATGGTAAGGGCTGTGCTTTTCCAGACACTGTGGCACTGTCCACGTTTTTGAGACGGGGTCTCTCATTGGCTTCGAACTCGCCCAGAAAGCTAGGCTGAATGACCAATGAGTCCTGATCTACCTGCCTATCTCTGCTTCCCTAGCTCTTGAGTTACAAGTGCACAGCAAATTCCCATGTCTGGCTTTACCATATTTATTTATTTTGTGCATGTGTGGGAGCCTGCATGAGGATATGTGCACTACATGAGTGTTGACTTTTTTTTTTTTTTTTTTAAATGTGGGTTCTGAGGATAGAACGCAAGTCCTCATGCCTGTAAGGCAAGTACTTTACCGACTGAGTTATCTCCTTATCCTCCTCAAACGTATCTTAAATGGTGGAAATTCCCAGAGATCCTTCTGCCATAGCATTGAATGCAATACGCATTTACCGACTGTGTATCAGGTGCTATGGAAAGAAAAATCATCACACTAAAGGAGCAATATTAGGTCAGATCTCTCTGAGACAGTACTCAAAGCCATGACCCTCTTAGTTACCAGGTTCTTTTTACATGTGTCTAATTAATGTGTTTTAGGCTGTAATGACCAGGAGAAGAGCAGAATCCTCTCCCCTTCTCCTCCTCCATCTTCATCTTCTCCATCTCACCTTAGCGATAAAGCATAGTTTCTAACACTTGGCAGACATTCAAGAAACACTGTTGGCTGAATGAATGCTATATTCATTAGCTGTGTGTTCGTCTCTCTCTCTCTCTGTCTCTCTGTCTCTCTGTCTCTCTGTCTCTCTGTCTCTCTCTCTCTCTCTGTGTGTGTGTGTGTGTGTGTGTGTGTGTGTGTGTGTGTGTGTGTGTGTGTGTGT
>CABHPQ010168263.1:0-23056 GCA_902168405.1 Peromyscus aztecus | reverse complement strand
AATACCTGTCATATGAGAAGACAGGCTGTACTTCTGCAATTTGGCTTCTGGCATGGGTGTCTCAAGATAAAGAACTTGGAGGAGGGTTCTGAACCTTTTGTAAGGGTGTTTGTACTTGTAAGAAGTAAGTTTAATAGTTCTACATACATACTGGAGTCCATGTTCAGAACAAGTAAGCAAACACAAATAACATGTGCATGATTCCTGGAAAATGACATGCATTTTCTAAGTTTTAGGATATATATATATTTTCAAAAAATATCAAAATTCTACTTAAACTGTGCCAGAAAATAAGTTGCTTTAAAACTTTCAATTAATCATTTCTATAAAGCAGTCATTCAAATGATTTACTAAATATATCAATATCATGGGCATTGATAATCTAACAGGGATCTTATGTTCTAAAGAGAAAATAGACAACAAAAACAGTTCAACAAAAAATAGTTCAACTATTCAGCATTTTAGCTGGCCAAAAGATAGTACTATGTGTGGATAAGAGATTTAAAACATATAAGAGGGTGAACTGTTAAAGAGGTGATTAGTTCATGGTCAATATATAAAATTTACCACTATTAAGCTGATTAACAGATTCATCCCCTTACATAGTAAAATTTGTCCTTAATTTTATTGTTATAAGAACATTTTAGATCATCCTTTTTATAAAATTTCAAATATACAATACATTATACATTCAAATATGGAAATTATCAGTCTTTTATAATAAACCTCCATATTCTCAACTTCTTCTGTTTACTCAACCCATGACTTCCATCATTCTGTCTCTGCTCTAGTAAGTATGATTGTTTTATATTCCACATAGAAATCACTTTATGTATTATTTGTCTTCCTACTTCTGGCTTATCACTTAGCTTGTGTCCTCCAGGCTCATCCTTTTCATGAATGATGACAGTTCGTACTTGGGGAATCTTAAAGCACAGTGCAGTCTTAGCATCTGAGAGCAGTGGCATCCAGATGACTGAGAGGTACATTGATTTTGCATTCTTACCACTTTTGTGGGTTCTATCTCTATTATATTTTCTATTAAGCTCTCTATTTTTATTTTATAAAATTATGACATCCAAAATTCTGTATATAATGTAAATGAAATCAAATATCAGCAAGAGTCTAATAGTATTTAAATACTTAGGTGCTGTAAAAAAAAATCAATGTAAAAAGAAAACTAAAAATGAAACAAATGTAAATATCATAAATACAAATAAAATCAGTGCAATGCCATAGAGATTTCATTTACTAATTCATTACTTCTTTTTCATTTGGTGCCCAACGTTATATGCATTATGCCTGTCAAGGTATGGTAATAAACAAGATATTATCAAAGTTATATGATAGCATGGAAATTTATTAAGAGTAAAACCATTTAATTCATTTGTATTTTGTATTAATGCTTTAGAAATAATGGAGGTTAACATCAGAATTCAGAAGATATGCATCATAAGGAAACAACATCAATCAGACGACTTCCTTCATTGAAGAAGACTCACTTATTTGTGTCCTGAAGTAACTTTTCTTCTCCAGAGCTTCTTCATAGCATTTGTCATCTCTGAGTTTCTCAGAGTATATATCAAGGGGTTCATCATGGGGGTAATGACTGTATAAAACACACTCAACAATTTGTCAATGGGGAAAGTTTTAGCAGGTCGTGCGTACATGAAAATACAGGGAACAAAAAAGAATACAACGACAGTGATATGAGAGCCACAGGTGGAGAGAGCTTTCCACCTCCCTTCCTGACTAAGATTCCTTAGAGAGTACAGGATGACAGCATAAGAGATGAGTAAGAGTAGAAACACAACAGAACAGATCAGCCCTCCATTGGCCATCACTAAGAGGCCAATGACATAGGTGTCAATACACACAAGCTTTAATAAGGGGTACATGTCACACATAAAATGATCAATGATATTAGGACCACAGAATGGAAGTCCATAAATAGTACTGAGCTGAATTACTGAGTGCAAAAATCCTCCAATCCAAGATGATATCAACAGCACAACACAAACCCATTGCTTCATGATAGTCAAATAATGCAAGGGCTTACAGATGGCTACATAACGATCATAGGCCATCGCCAACAGAAGAAAGACCTCCGATCCACCAAAAAAGTGTTCTGTGAAGAGCTGAGTCATACAAAATTTAAAGGATATTGTATTTTGACCAAAGAACAAATCTGAAATCAATTTGGGAGAAATGGCTGATGAATAAATGATATCCACAAATGACAAGCTAGCAAGAAAGAAATACATTGGTGAGCCCAGGCTGTTGCTAATAGTTACAGTCATAACAATGAGCAGATTTCCCACCATGGTCAAAATGTAGGAGAGCAAGAACAGGACAAAAAGCCCTTTCTGCACCTTTGGATTCTCTGAGAGGCCCAAGAGGACAAAGTAGGTTACATTGCTCCTTGGTTCCATTTACTCTTTCATTGGTTCTGATTTCAGATATGAGAAGATCTTCCCTATAAAACAATGAAAATATTCTTAGAGTATTATATCAGTGCTTCCTTATTCATCTGTTTAAATAAATATATACCGCATATATTTGTGTGAAGATCCCTGCTATAAATACATGGATTTCCAAGTCATTCAGGACAAGGTTCCCTGACCTAAATGACTTGATATGCAACGATGGGGTCAGTCAGTAAAGACCAGTTTCATAAGCATCATGACAAACATTTATTATTTATGGCACACTGTAAACTCACAGTATTGGGATTTATAATCCACCAGGGTCTGGGAATACTTATCAGAGGAAGCAAGTTTACATGAGTTTAAAGGAGAAGTAGAGAGCAACAGAGAACAGAAAGGGGATTCCATGAGTAGATATACCATATGTGAAGTCACAAAATTATAATTATGAATCTTAGGGTGATTTGCATACTCAAAGTCGAATGTACTACAAATGCATGACAATAAAATCTCTGTATTAGTTACTAGCTCTGTTGCTTTAAGACAATGGATGTCTTCCTTCTAGTTTCGAATAACGTTTTTCATTTCTAGTTGAGACCTCAACAACTACCTTAACATCCATCTCCCTGCCCCGTCAAGCCATGCTTAAACCATTTTGCCCTCCTAGAACTTTGCACCATATGTCCCCTTACCCTCCCCAATCACTTCCCCTTTGAAGCCTTCTTTTCCACCCTCTCATGGCCCCTTTCTATTTCCTGGAATCTGTTCACACTCACTCCCATGTATACATATATAAAGATCAGAAACTAAGACATGCATATGAGAGAGAACAAGTGATACTTGTCTTTCAGAGCCTGAGTCACTTCAGTGTTTCTAGTTCCTATCCATTTTCCTGAAAGTTTCATAATTTCATTCTTCTTTATGGGTAAGTAAAAATTCACTGTGTGTATGTGCAATATTTTCACTATCAATTCATTCATACAGATTCTGAGAGCATTCTGTTCAGGGAGTGTGTGTGTGTGTGTGTGTGTGTGTGCAAGTACATTCTGCAACTCTCCTCTTTCATTTCTATACCCTGAGAAAAGTAACCTTTCCATGTCCATACTACAACAAGCAAGCAGTCTCTTCCTTCAAGGGAGTCCAAACTTTTTTTTTATCATTAATCCTAAAACTCTTCCAGAATCTACCCAGTACCCACTTCTGCAGCTTTAGATATTTATTGCAGCAACAGTTTTTAGTTCCAAAATCATTGTTCTTTTACTAGATCTTCTGTTAAAAAGAAAAGAAAATGAAAATTAGCACAAACTGGAATATGTTGTAGAAACTGGGATATGTTGTCTAAGAGTTCTGCATGCTAGAAATTCAGAACCAAGTAGACACAGTGATGGGTCCTTCAGTGGACCATTAGGAAGCCATTTGCTCCTGGAATATCCATCACCAACTTTGCATTCATATGGTACTCTCCCTGTACCAAAATTTCTCAATTTTTTTTTGAGGCAAATCTCATGTAGCCCAGGTTGGCTTCAGACTTGCTATGTATCTTGAATTCCAGATCCTGCATCTAATTCTCAAGTTTTAGAATTATAAATATGTGCCACCATGCTTAGTCAAATTTCTCTTTATAATAAAGACATCAAATCATGAGGGATTGTTACCTTCCATAATGAATTTAACTTGGTTACTTATACCAACACTCTGGCAAAAAATAAAGTCACATTCTGAATTCCTAGGTTAAGACTTCAATGTATAAATATTTGGGAAGGATAATAATGAAACTATAATGTTTTGTGTGGAAATAATATGTGATAAAGAAATAACAGAATCTCAGATGTCTAACAGGATCACTGACAACTGCACTTTGTGTATTAGATATCCCTCCTTTTCCCAACCTATCAATGTGTAAAGCACACCAAAATACTATGTCTTCACCATTCTTTCTCCCCTCATTTTCAAACTGCTGTCTGCATTTCTAGTTACATATCCATTGAGTATTTGCAAAAGTAAATTTAAAGTTGTTCAGAATGAATCCATTCCTTCCAAGTTTTCTCTAATGAAGGAATAGCTCTGTCTTTGTTCCACATTAAAACAAATTCTAAAAGTTTCCTCCACTCCTTCATTGTTTCTATGTTTGTTATTCATCAGTTTATGAAGCCCATTGACTCTCCTTGTCCAAAACAATTTTATGTCCCCCTAGTTCCATCTATTCTTTTCTGTAGACTAATTTCAGAGATAGGAAGCCTGTCACACCATCTAAAATAATGGTGAATGCCTCACAACCTGTATTTGACAAGTGGCTATAAGTACACACATTACTTTGTGATGATCAAGATAGACTTCTAGACACCACAAAGAATCACTATCGTACAAAGGTTCAAGATCTACACCAGGGGCTAATATCAAAGGAAGGAATCATTGATACTGGATGAGGAATCACTTTTCAGCATGAATCTTCTATTTTAGAAGTTGGAACTGTAACTTTCAAGGACACAAAATAAGTGCTATCAATTTCCTTTGGTTTTCCAAAACTATACTCATTTACATGTGATATGCAATCTTCCCTGTAACTTTGTGCATGCAGATGTTTCCTCAATGTATTAATTGTCATAAACTCAATTGATATAATTGTGTAGTGAAAAGTTTACCCAGTTTCTGCTGCTAATTTCTAGTCTTACCTTTTGAGAGTTTCTTTACAGTTTGAAAGTGACTTTTTGTTTCACAAAAAGATATCTTCTTCCATTGGGTGTGCACATAGAAGGCAAAAGCTACATTATTTCTTGAAGATATTTTTGAAACCATGTGAATTGTTTTCTGGTCTTCTGAATATTTCAGAAAATCATTGTCTACCTTGTAGAACTGGTTCAAACAAGCTACATGATGCAAACAAAAATTAGTATTTTTGATGTTAGAATAACAACAGAAATTCAAGTAAATCCTGTGTCCCTATAATAAGACAGCATCAACCTTTATAATAAAAAAGATTTTTGTCTCTTAACTTATTTTCTAATAACTTCAATAAAGAACAGCTACTCTCCAGGTGTTTAACCCACCTCCTCTCCTCTGGACAAATACATCCACTTGAAACTGGGAGAAATCATTCATGTGCCTTTTTTAAATCATTCTTTAGGTGAAAGAAAGTGTTTCTGAGAAATTGTATCAATGTCAAAGAGAGCTTCACATTCTGCCTGGCAGGACCAACGATCATGGAGCTTTTTATACCTGACACCTACACTCATCATGGAATGTAGCATCTGGAGTGTGTCCAAGAGCAGCTCTTAATGAAATTCACTGTGACCTCCCACTAATATTTAACAGAATATCTATGTATAAAAATCCCATCATATTATTCAGATACATAGAGACAGGGGACATAAAAAGGAAAAAAAGTCATTTCAGAAACTATTGTAGGACAATTGGCAGTCAAGATTAAACTATCACCCCAGTTCACTGTTTCTAGTGAAGGTAGTTTTTTTTTTTTGTTTGTTTTTTGCTCACTGTTCTGGTTTGTCAGAGCCAATTATTTATTCCTTTTACTGAGCCACTTGATTTTTCCTCATCTGTTGGTGTACAGCTGTATATACTTTTAGGTATTTATTTACTTTTAGCAGCTAACTGTTACATATGTATTATTTGAGCTATTATGAGGCTCTATTTTGTTTCAAGTTCTATACAATTAGCTGGATCTACAGTAGTTACCAGAAGAGACAAAAAAAACAAAAACAAAAACAAAAAACCAGAGTTTAGGCTTACCTGCATTGGCTTTATATATTTTTGGTTGTTTTTTCATTCTTTTTTCCTAATTTAGGGGCTTTTTATTTTATTTTTGAGATTATAATATAATTATATCTCTTATATATAATTACATCCAAAACAGAAATGTGCCTCCAAGCCCTCTCATATGCTTCTCCTTGCTCTCTTTCAAGGCCATGGCCCCTTAAATTAAAAAATGGCAGCAACCTTTAAAATATAATTATAATCTATGATTGGTGCTAATAAAACAATCATTCAAGTATTATGACAGAGAACATCTAGGTAACCTGTGACTAAGGTAATTATAAAAGGTGATTTTAAAAGTGATACTTAAGCTGAAATGCGTAGGTGAGATGGGAACCATCTTTATGGAGGCAGATCCAGGATTGTAAAAGGCTAGGGGCTTAGTATACAGCTAAGTCGAGCATTGGGAAAGGCGGTACAATGCCTTGGATTCGATCTCCAGCATTGAAGGAACAAATAAAGGAAAGAAAGCAGAAGGGCAAGACAACAAAGAGGAGGAAAAGTGGAGGAAATGCAAGAAAAGAAAGCGCAAGAGAGGAAAGGAAATGAACAGAGAAGTACCTCAGTCCTCCTTTAATATTTTTAGTTTTTTATATTTTAATTGGCTTACAAACTAGCAAGTTTCCTGATAACATCTCCATATACTTCTTAGTTACTGTTGGCCTCCATCTCCGTCTCCCTGCCCTGTCACCTATGCTTAAACCATTTTGCCCTCCTAGAACTTTGCACCACATGTCCCCTTACCCTCCCCAATCACTTCCCCTTTGAAGCCTTCTTTTCCACCCTCTCATGGCCCCTTTCTATTTCCTGGAATCTGTTCACACTCACTCCCATGTATACATATATAAAGATCAGAAATTAAGACATGCATATGAGAGAGAACAAGTGATACTTGTCTTTCAGAGCCTGAATCACTTCAATGTTTCCGGTTCCTATGGATTTTCCTGAAAGTTTCATAATTTCATTCTTCTTTATGGGTAAACAAAAATTCATTGTGTGTATGTGCAATATTTTCACTATCAATTCATTCATTGATGATCTGACCTGACTCCATTTCCTTGCTATTTTTTATTTTTTTCTTTCATTTTTCTTTATTAAGAAATTTTCTCCTCACTCCACATAATATCCACAGATCCCCCTCCTCCCTTCTCCCATCCCCCAGCCCGCTTTCCCAAGCCACCCTGCATCTCCACATCCCCCAAATCGAGGTCTCCCATGGGGAGTCTCCAGAGCCCAGCACACTGAGCAGAGGCAGGTTCAAGCCCCTTCCCACTGCACCAAGGCTGTGCAAGGTGTCATGATACAGGCACCAGGTTCCAGAAGCCTGCCCATAGACCAGGGACAGATCCTGATCCCATTGCCTGGGTGCTCCCCAAACAGTTCGAGCCAAACAACCATCTTCCGTATCCAGAGGGCCTAGTTCAGTCCCATGGGGGCTCCACAGCCACCAGTCCACAGTTCATGGGCTTCCACTAGTGTGGCCGGTCATCTCTGCACGTCCTCCCATCATGATCTCGACGTCCCTCTCCTGCAGTATCTCTCCTCTCTCATCAATTGAATTCCTAGAGCTCAGCCTGGTGCCTGGCTGTGGATCTCTGTATTTGCCTCCATCAGTCACTGGACAGAGGCTCTATGATGACAGCTAGGTTATTTGCTAGGCTGGTCACTAGAGTAGACCAGTCCAGGAACCCTGGACCAAGGTAGGGTCAACCTTGTGGATTCCTGAGAGCCTCCCCAGCACCCTGCCTCTTCTTATTCCCATGATGTCCTCATCTATCTAGGTATCTTCCTCCCTGTCCTCCCACTCTGTTCCTGTTCCAGCTTGACCCTCCCAATTCCCTATGTTCTCATCCCCCACTCCTTGCTCTCTGCCACCCCTCCACACCCAGTCCACTCATGTAGATCTCATCCACTTCTCCTTCACAGGGTCATCCATGTGTCCCTCCTAGGGTCTTTCCCTGTTAGCTTGCCTCTCTGAAGTTGTGGGTGGCAGTCTGGCCATCCCTTCCCTCACATTTAGTATCCACTTTTGAGTGAGTACATACTATGTTCATATCAGCACAATTTGTAATAGCAAGAACCTGGAAACAACCTAGATGCCCCTCAACTGAAGAATGGATAAAGAAAATGTGGCACATATACACAATGGAGTACTACTCAGCAGTAAAAAACAATGATATCATGAAATTTGCAGGCAAATGGATGGAACTAGAAAATATCATCTTGAGTGAGGTAACCCAGACTCAGAAGGACAAACATTTGGACATCTTATTGTTGCCCTGTGTCCTGGAGATCCTGTAACTTTGGATCTACAGTTTCAGGCCCTTCACATGCTCCAGCTGTTCTAGATAAGGTGAGTGATTGGGTGGGCTACCTCAGAGTCCTGGTTCCAGGCCTGGGTGGTAGCTGGGTTAGTCAGCCTGCCAGCTTTCCCTCATTGTCACCACCCAGGCTAGCTCTCTACCACTGCCCTGGCTAGCTCACCCCATGCAGCAGACAGGAAGGCGTGGGGCCAGTTCTCTTGCTCTCACACTCTCAGGTTCAGCTCACCTACACTCACACCACCAGGGCAGATCTACTATTTTGCCCAGGTGAGGTGCAGGACCCATTCTCCAGATTGCTACACTTGGTAATGGGCAGAGCCAGCTCCTCTGTTCTCATGCCCCCAAGGTCAGGTCTCCAGCCTGTCACAGGTGGCAAGGAGTAGTTTTGCTATGAAATGTATAGCCCAAGAAATTATCTAATAATATAATATTTTAATAAGCATGTATATTATTTCTCAAAGTGTATATGTAGGGAATTTGCTTAGATAAATCCAGAAAGTTTACCACAAATGAAGATATGTCTGTCATCAATAGCCCTCCAGCCTGTGACTACTAGCGCTGTGTCCTGGGAACATACACTTCAACAAGAACCCCTCACAGCACACTGAAGTTTGGCAAGCAAATGAGCAATGATTAAATCTAAGTGGGATATTTTTATAATACTAATTTAATGTATTATCATTTCTTTGAGAGCTTGACCTACCAACAACACACTTTAACATATACTGTTCACCTAGCTCAGAATCTTAAGAGTAAGTTTTTATAGCTTTTGAAGGATAATTAATTCATGCTATGTGATTCCTTCTACATTTAAGTCGACTTTTGACCCAGAATTTTCTTCATAGCATTTTTTACCTCAGCGTTTCTGAGGGTGTAGATTAAGGGGTTTAACATAGGAGTAATCATGGTGTAAAATACAGCCACAGCTTTATCAATAGAGAAGGTCATTACTGGGCGCAGATACACAAATATGCAAGGCACAAAAAATAAGATGACCACTGTGATGTGAGAGACACAGGTGGAGAGGGCTTTGCGCCTTCCCTCCTTGCTGTGAGATTTCAGAGCATCTAATATGACTATATAGGAGATCATCAGAAGTAGAAAGTTTAGTAGACAGATGAAGCCACTGTTGGCAGCAACAAAGAGACCCAAGGTGTGTGTGTCCATGCAGACAAGTTTCAACAATGGGGTCAGGTCACACATAAAGTGGTCTATGACGTTGGGGCCACAGAAAGGCAGCCAAACTGTGAAGAGGATCTGAATGGTTGCATGGATAAAACCTCCAGCCCAGGCCACTCCCACCAAGAGGCCACACACAAATCTGTTCATGATGATCGTGTAGCGCAGGGGTTTACAAATGGCCACATAGCGGTCGTAAGCCATCACAGTGAGAAGAATGATCTCAGCAGCACCGAAAAAATGCTCGGCAAAGACTTGAGTCATGCATCCACTGAAAGAAATGGTCTTCTTCACAGAGAGAGAGTCAGCCAGCATCTTAGGAGTCATGGAAGAAGAGCAGCAGCCATCAATCAGAGACAGAAAAGAGAGGAAGAAGTACATCGGGGATCCCAGGGCCCTGCTGCTGCTTATGGTGACCATGATAAGCATGTTGCCAGCCAAGGTGAGCAGATAGACAATGAGAAACACGACAAATGAAAATATCTGAAGCTCCATATTTTGAGTCAATCCGATAAGGATGAATTCGGTGATATTATTCATCTTCTCTATCAATTCAGCTCAACTGACAGGTGAAAGTCCTAAAAATAAACAACACACTCACAAGATTTAAACTCTGGCTGCCTTGTTTCTTTTAGTTTCACAGGAAACAAAAAGCATGCTCCGGTAATAGACCCCACAGCCTTCTACATTTGGACATTACTAACCGGACTCCGTGGGTAATTTAAAAAAGGCGTTAAGTTGGTAGGGGCTATTGATGAGTATGTGGGAGGCACTGGAGACGGGAAGAAGATAAACATGGTCAGATTTCATTGTATACATGTATAAAATTCTCAAGAATAACAAAGTTAAAACAAGTACAATGTCGTAACAGCTGTTTCATTTTTCACATTACACGTGTAATAGTGAAAGTATGCTTATTTTATTTATAATTTCCTCAGATGTTTTCAATATTTTAGGTTTATAAAAAACATGATTTTTGAAGTCAAAAGAGAATATTGTGATTCATGAAGTTGTAATCCATGATCTGGCCATATATGTAGCTCTTAAAAGCTACACAAAAATCTATGCATCTTACCAAAGAAAAAAATCCATTTTTTTTTGTCTAGTTTTATGTCTTATAAAAGACTGAAGTACATCCAGAGACTTTCATGGGCCATCTTTTTCCTGCTTTACTTGTCTGGAAGCTTCTTAGTTTTTTCAGTATGTAAGTTCAGAGGTTGTGATAAATGTCCATTACAGAAACTGTGACACAGTCTCAGGCTCACCTCTCGGCACTCAGCAAAGGGGTCCTTGAATGTAAAAATTCTGCTTACCCACATTTTAGCCACTCTTATTTTTGCGGTAGTCCCAGTACTGACCAAAACATAAATGCTCAAAGCATTTACTCAAAGAAGGGGAGAGAAAAAGGACAAAGAAAAAGAAAGTGGGAGAGAAAGAAAAGGAAACTTTAAAATGTATTTATGTATAATGATCAATAATCTTAAACCTACAGGCGCATATTTTAGAGTCCTGGATCTATTACTATTAACTACATAATATTTTATATTTCAGTTTTAAACCTATCAACCTAAGGAAAAATATACCTAAATTCAGAATTATCACAAAAGTTAAAATTGTGTTTAATTTACTATTTTATTTGTTGTGTAATTTACCAGTTCTCATTGAAGTATTAATAAAGAAAACTATTTCTAAAAAAGTCTCTGAACATGTCTAGAAGAAAAAGATTGTGAAAACAGGCTAATCAAGGGATTAACCCTCGATTTTCTGAACAAGACAGAAAAGAATGAATGCCAAAAACAAAGTTCATCATGTTTAAAGGAGGAAGAAAAACATCCTTCACAAGAAAATATATTTGATTTATTTTCTTATTCATGTTGAAGTTGTGCATTTCTGGATTCATTTGCTAAAGCCATATGCCAATACATAAAAAAATGCATTTCTTCCACCTTGGCTTCTGTGGCTAAAGGTGGAGTCAATTACATTCAACCAAGTTTACTGTTCAGATAAATGCTTAGTTTGTGCTTGTAACTCTGAAGCTGTCCTAGAAGCTGTAAGACACTTGAAGACAGTGCAAGTAATGTGTACGGATGGGGGAATGGAGAGATGGAGTAAATGAAGCAGAGAAAACAAAGTAAGAATAGAAGAAAGGAAAGGGGAAATAAAAAGAGTGAAAGAAAAGAGGAAAAACCGGAGAGAAAAATTAGGAGATAATAGACATAAAATCATCTGTGGGAGTTTTTTTTATAGTTGGAGTGTGTGTGTGTGTGTGTGTGTGTGTGTGTGTGTGTGTGTGTGAGTGCGTGTGTGTATGTGTGTGAGTGCGTGTGTGTATGTGTGTGTGTGTGTGTGTGTGTGTGTGTGTGTGTGTGTAGTGGGATAAAGGGAGACCAGAGGACAACTGTGTGGAGTAAGTTCACTCCTTCTTACACCTTTACATGGGTTCATAGGTTCCTGGGATCAAACTTGGGTTGCCAGACTTGACTGTCTCACCAACGCAGCTTCATTTTTAAGAAGACAGTATTTCAAAAACTTCTGAAATCTGAACAATTTTAAATCCAAGTTTTATCAAATTCACTTGATAGTCATGGCCCTTAGGGTTAACAACAGAAGAAAACACTGGCAAATAAGTATCATAGATCATTCTTGCACACTGACAAGGGAAAGGGCTCAGTTTGCACAATTCCATACAGAGTTAAGAACTACACCCTTGCCATGGAGGCAACAAATGCTTAAAATAGACTCTATCAGAATTTGCCTCACTGAAAAATATGTGCAGCCAGAGCGAATGTCATGTTAATTTACTGTTAAAAGCAGTGTTTCTATAAAAGAAAGTCATGAAATAAATTTAAAAATAGGAAAAGAAAATCTATGCTTATTCTACTTACCGACATTTATGCTGTCTGCAGGTCTGAGATGTCTCATTCCAGCCTCGGATACACTGTCTCAGGTAGTAGATATGCTGATACTGTGCTTAAACACAAGTCAAGGTTTTTTTTTTCATTTTTTTATGTCTTGAGATTATAATTTAGTTACATTTCCTCCCTTTCCTCAGTCCAAACCCTTTCATAAACCTCCAAAGCACTCTCCTTCAAATTCATGGCCCCTGATGGTAAAAAGACAGCAATGGTTCCAGCAGTACCGATTCATCTAGTTCTCTGTGAAGCTCAGAGAAATCATAAAATTTACTAATTTTCATCCAGTGCTTTGCCCAGTTGTCTTCATCTGGACACTAGGAACTAGGTCATCACTTTTAAAGAAGAGCAAGTTTGATTTCCAAGTACGAATAGTCAATAAAGCATTCCCTGGGTGAGACCTCTCCTGCAAGCAATGCTTCCAAGCATTCACTTAGACTCTAAGTCTTAAAGCATGGATGGGAAGTTCCCAGCGGCACAGTTGGTCCTTGAGAGTCAGACTTCTTCTTCTCAGATTTCCAGTTGTAACTGTAGAGTGTGACTGAGAGGAAAGCCTCTGCCTTTGACATGAACTCTACCCAGAAAGCCTAGCAGTTGCACTCTCAGGCTTCAATTCTTAGAATATAAATACATGAACTTTATACTAGAGGTAACTCCACCCTGTGCCATTTTCACAAGGGAAGGACAATTCATTTTAAAAGCCATTGCCAAAATGTCAAACATGTGTCCCACTCTCTTAACTGTCTCTCTGAAAGTGAGTAAGACTGGTTAGAAATGTATCTACAGCACTGAGCCAGTCACCAACCTGCAATCAGAGTCTGAATAATTTGTCTCTCTAGTTTTTATTCAATGAATGTTATTTAAATAGCTAAAAGTGGCTGTGATGTGAGTAACCAAGTGCTCTTTGGTTAGATCCCAGGCTCACGCCTCAGGGGAGAAGGGGCATCAATGATTGGTACCATGAGCCTGGCTAACAATCCAGGTTTTGAGAGGTAGTAGGCCCATGTGAGAAACTTATAAATAAAGCATAAACAAAGTGACAGCAGCAAACTGTCTAAATAATATTAATAATAATAATAATCATATAGTAGTTTATAATTATATAATAATTTAGAATCATAAACCAAAGTGGTTCCCAGGCTCAATCAGAGGAGCTTCTCCTTACAATAAATGGTGGTAAATGCAGCCACCCATGACTGCTCAAGGTACAGAGTAAATGACAAATGTGTTAAGTCAAACACTAAATAAGACCCACCCTATAGGCAAAAGAGGTGTATTTTCTAAGAGTTGGAAGAAAGGGTCAAGAGCCACAAAATGGCATGACCTAGAACCCACACAATTGCAATTATTAACTCACACCAAATGTAGATATCTGTACTGGGCTGACACAAGACTATCTGTAACAACAGTCAAGAAATGGGGAGGTCACAGGCTCTACTTTTTTAAAAGATTTATTTAATTTTATTTATGTGTGTGGCTGCCTTATTTATGTGTGACTACACACATCCAAGTGCCTGCAGAGGTCAGCTGGTGATGATTCCCGAGGCACTAGAGTTATAGGCAGTTATAAATTGCCTGCTTTGGGGAGCCACAAACTGACATCAGGTACCTACAAGAGCAGAAAGTGTTCTTAACCTATGAGTCAGCTCTTCAATTCCCAGGCCTTTATTCATTCTTGGACAATTTCATACAATATATTTTTTATCATATCCAGTCCCTTCCCCTAATTTCTCCCAGGTACTCCTTACTTCTCTGTCTACTTAATTTTGAGAGCCCAACTCATGCTCATATTCCTTACTCCCCTTTCTCTCTCTCCCCTCTTCCCTTCCTTATTCTCTCCCTCTCTTTCTCTCTCTCTCAATCAAACAAACAACAACAAAAAATGGAGTTCAGTTTGTGTTGGCCCCTGGAGTGGGGCCTTCCCTAGAGTGTGGTCCTTATAGCAAGTGTCACTCCACTGAAGAAAAGTGACTTTCCCTTACCCAGTAGCAATCAAATACCAATGGCTCCTTAGCAAGGGTTGAGACTTCATAGCCATCTCCTCTCACCCATGCTAGGGTTTTGTCTACCATGAGCTTCTTCAGGTGTTATGCAAGCTGTCACAATCTCTGTAAGTTGATATGTGCTTCTGCTATGTCCTGTCTGGAAAACACCGCCTCGTTGAGGTCATTGGCCACCTCTGACTCCTACAATCTTTCCACTCTCTCTTCCACACAGATATGTGTTTAATTTAGGTAGCTAGTAAGGGACTATGGGATAGAAAGGGATCTTTCAAGGACTGGGAAATAGACTATAGTGTTATAAAGGGATAAAGGAATAAAATGAATTAGGGATGATTAAATAAGGTGGGGGATAGGAGAGCAGGGTAGAGAAGGGAATCTAAGGATAGATAACTAACACTAAATGCTTTTTAGGAAAACCAGATGGAAATCTACTAGTATTATAAAGCTTCCTGACATATGTATGTATACATATTTTAAAATAGTTTAAATGGAGTTGCTTTTAATAGAGGACAATACCCCAAACAGATACCATATGCTACCAAATAAAAACCCCAGTGAAAGGAGTGGAGTGTCTCGTTTTCAGTTGTTCATCAATGACATCCTATAACATCCTCCAAATACTACAGCTATTGTCAATACTGTTTGTTATCCTCAATAATTTGACACTAAGACCCTATTGTTGAAGATACCTCATACTTACATAAAAGAACATGGAGAAATCAAATTGGTACACAACTGGAATCTTCATCCTTACTAGACATAGTTCTGAGAGATGCTGTACATATTTACTGCTAGAGAAGAAATGTAATCATCTCACCCAGCTGTGAACTCCGGAAGCTACAATAATGAGCTGCCTGGTGAGATATGCCCTCTGACAAAATAGTGACATGAATGTTATGGGAGCAACCAACCACTCTCTGTTTGTATTTAAGGTTCAATGAGATGGAACCCATACCTAACACGTTCAATGATGCCAAGAACTTAGGACTAGATAGATCGTGAACCTCAGGGAGAAATAAGCTATTTTTATCCTGCTAAATGGACATAGCACTTAAAATTATTCTTAATGGCATATTGCTGAACCCATAGATCAGTGCATTGCTCAACACTCATTAAAGAAGCTTCTTCGTGTAGTAGATAGTAATTAATGCAGAAATTCACAACTGGTCAACATGCAGAGAATAAGAGACCTTGAATTTCTTAACCTTAAATGGGAAGTCTATGTCATATCCCTCTCTTTAAAGTTTGGTGCTCTAATTATTTCCCAAGAATTCCATACATGAGCACAGTGATACCCTCATTCCCTCCTCTCTCTTCCCACTTCAACTCCTCCCTTGTCCTTACTCATTCTCAAATTCATGACTTCTTCTGCAATTCTGTGAGATTAGATAGATAAATGATAATAGATAGGTAGATAGATAGATAGATAGATAGATAGACAGACAGACAGAGGGCCCCTGAAGAGTTCATTTGATGTTGCTGGCATGTGTACATGTTTAGAGCTGACTACTTGTAATTGGATAACCTCATGACTAAAAGGGCTCATGACTAAACAAGACTGGTTACCCCTCTCGCAGCAGTCTTTAATTTCCTGTGGGTCATAGGTAGGGCCTTCTGAGATTTTCCCATCCATGTTTACATGTCATCTGTTGTTGTCACTGTTCAGGTCTTGTTTAGAAAGATATAATGTTGAGATTTCATGGGCGCAGCTTCCCTGTCATACACAGCAAATACTACCTCACAGCAGATATCCTCACACTCAGGCTTTTACAGTCTTTCCACTCCCTCTCTCAGGATATTTCCTGAGCCTTAGATGTAACAGTATGTTATGAATGTACCAGTTTGGGTTGGGTACCTCATGTAAATTTCTGCAATGGTCCCTATCTGCTTCACCAAGAAGCCTCCTTTTTCATTTTTAAGGGTTGAGTAAGGAGGGGTGTGTGGGTGTGGGTGTGAGTGCACAGGCATACTGGGAACCCATAATCAGAAAAGGGTATCGAATCCCCAGGAACTGAGGTAACGGTTGGTTGTGAGCTTCCATGTGGGTGCTAGAAACAAAGTTCTTTACAGGAGTAAAAATTGTCCTTACCCACTGAGCTATCACTCCAGCCCAAAGAAGTTTCTTCTGTGAGAGTTAGGAGCTACACTTATCTGTGGATATAAGAATAAGTATTTGGAGGCCTGTAGCCTAAGCCAACACCTGAGGTTATGTTAGTCATTAAGGGTCAAGCTGCCACCAGGGCCATACAGATTTGGGTGGCCTGTGCTACCACCCAGGGCCATGGTGTCATCTGGATGCAAACTGCAGCCAAGGGCCATGTCTGGATCCATGACCCTTCTGCAGCAGGTCTGTGTTGTCCCTGGCAGTGAGGATAGGGCTTCGCATAGAGTTAGTGCCACCCCTCACCAGCTGCAGCACTAGAGAAAATTGGCCCTGCCTCTCACCAACTTCAGCACTCTGGAGAGCAGGTCTGAACCTAGCCTGAGCAGCACAGTAGAGCTGCCCCTGTTGGCAGGGGTGTCAGTGAACTGGCCCTGAAAGTGGGAGAGTGGGAGAGTTAGCCCTTCTGTCTGTCATGGCATGGCATGGGTAGGGGAGACATAACCCTTCACCTCTTGCCTCTCACGTGTCACCACCTACTGCAGGTGGCAAAAGCTGGTCCTGAGGTCATGAGAGTGGGAGAGCAGATCCTGCCCACCACGTGCTGCAGCAGTTTAGGAAGTGAGCCCTGAACCTCAACCAGGCAGCACAGTAGAGCCCATAGCAACGAACACTTGCAAGTAAAGATATATGGACTAAAGGGTATACTGTGTGACTCATTGGGCCACACTACAGCTTCCATGCTAAGAATTGTTTGGTTTGTTGGTTGGTTGGTTGTTTTGGGGGGTTTTCTTTTAAATTTTGTTTTGTTTTGGTGAGGAAATTGCAAGAGCAGAGGGCAGATGCAAGGGGATGAGGAGATAAGTGAGGTCAGGATGCACGATGTGAAATCTATGAAGAACCAATAAAAAGTTTAAAAAAATAAGTATTTAGAATGCTGTTAGAAATTATGTTGGTTTAGGAAAGTGGCCCCAGTAGGATTTTTTCTAGGGTCCATGACTTATCAGCTGCTAGTAATTGGCTAGGTTTATAGTGTCAGGCATGAAATCCTTCCTATTGAGTGGGTCTAAAGTTGAATTAGGCAGCTGTTGGTTACCCCCAACACAATAATGCCATTATTACACCAGTTGGTATATCTTGGCAAGCTGGTCATTATTGTACTTCATAGGCTTTATAACTAGGTAGGACTGTTGATTGCTTTTCTCTCATGGCATCTCACACAGTAACTTCAAACACTATGAGTGCCAGTCCTCAGGGAGGAGACTTCCATGTCAGTTCTAGCATGATTCCTCCACATCCTGTGTCCAAAGTGTGCAGTGTCTTCAGCAATGAGGTCTTACCTTCAAGTTATTTGAGGAAACTAGTGGCGATGGCAATAGCCTGTATTATCTGGGAAATCTCTTCATTTTCACTGACCAATAACTCAAGGAGAAGTTTATCATGCCTGGCACTGGCACTGGAGTTTTTGTTAAATAATCTTGGTTCTTGGGGAGGGCATTATCACCCTAAGAGGCACAATTTCAATTAAACTTCATAGGTATACACACACACACACTAATATAAATGTTTTTTTATTAACTACAAAACAATGAGTTTCCTATGGCTTTTTAAGCATCCTTTGTATTATTTATCCTTCCCTCTACCTCTCCCTATGTATTGCCCTCTTTGCCCATTCCCAGTTAAACCCCACCCCATTTTCCCCTTCATAATTCTATGCTCCTCTCTAAAGCTCCTCCTCTCCCTCTCCTTTGTGATCCCTTTTTACTTCCCCAGTTTCTGTGGCTACTCCAGTTTATACACCTATATCTAGAGATTCAGAGATAGGATATGCAAAGAAGAGAGACCATGGGGTATTGACTTTCTGAGTTAGGATTATCTCACTAGGTTTAATATTTTCTAGTTCCATACATTTACCTACAAATTCCATTATGACATTTTTCTTTAAAGATGAATAGAATTACATTGTGCATATGTACTACACCTTTATTAACAATCCACTAGTTGGAGGAAATTTAAGTTGTTTTTATTTCCTTGTTATATAAATAAAATAGCAATGTACATGCTGAGCAGGTGACTGTGAAATGGGCTATTGAGTCCTTTGGATATATGCTAAGGAGTGGTATATCTGGCTCACATGGTAGATATAGCTTTTTGAGGATATTCCGCGCTGATTTCTAAAGTGTCTTCAGAAGTTTGCAATCCCACCAACTGTAGCATGAATCTTAAAAGTCTTATTAATAAAATTAAACCAGCCATTTATTGGGGTGAACACTGGATGGTCAGAGAGACAGAATAAGCCACAGCTATCTCACCTCGCTGGATCCTCAGCTGGTCTTGTTTCCTCAGACTGGAGGCCTCTGAGTCCTAATCCAGAATGGGTCTCAGCTGAACTGCTGCTAGAAGCCTGAAATCTTAACCAGCCACATGCTTAACCAGGCCAAATGCTTCTTCAGGCCAAATGCTTCTAGTTTCTGGTCCTCACGCCTTATATACCTTTCTGCTTTCTACTACCACTCCCTGGGATTAAAGGCTGGCTTTCTGGGATTAAAGGCGTATGTCACCATGCTTGGCTGTTTCCAATGTGGCCTTTAACTCACAGAGATCCAGAGGGATTTCTGTCTCTGGAATGCTAGGATTAAAGGCATGTGCTACCACTGCCTATCCTCATGTTTAATATTGTGGCTGTCCTGTTCTCTGACCCCAGATAAGTTTATTAGCATACACAATATTTTGGGGAACACAATACCACAACCAACAGTTGAGAGTTCCCTCTTTCCCACATCCTTGCCAGCATTTTTCAAATGTTTTTATTTTTTTATTGAAAATAAAATTATTTTCATACAGATATTCTGATCACAGTTTTTCCTCCCAGATAATCCCTACATCCGTACCCTTCCAACACCAGGTCTTCTTTCTCTTTCAAAAAAAAAAAAAAACAAATAGGTAAATAAAGACAAACAAACAAGGATTAAAAAAAGAACAAATAAAAACAATTAAGGGAAACAAAAAACAAAGAAAGACATATAGGAAATGAATATAGAGGTAAATACACACAAAATCCATAAAGACACAAAATTGAAAACCATAATATACAAGCAAAAGATAAGTAGGTTGAAAAGAAAATGCCCGCCAAAAAGTAAAATTAGCCAGGAGGTGATGGTGCACGCCTTTAATCCCACCACTCGGGAAGCAGAGGCAGGTGGATCTCTGTGAGTTCGAGGCCAGCCTGGGCTACAAAGTGAGTGCCAGGAAAGGCACAAAGCTACACAGAGAAACCCTGTCTGGAAAAAAAAAGTAAAATGAAATAAAAATAATCTCCAAAAATACCATTGAGTTCATTTTGAGTTGATCATCCCACTGCTGAGCATGGGACCTGCTCTTAAGTGTGTTTTGTGTACCCAGTGAGAATCCCTTGGAGAAACTAGTATTTCTTTTCATGAGCAGTTGTTAATTAGAGATATCTTCTTGGTGGGGAATGGGAATAATATTAACTTCCCCATATGAATGCTGAGATTCTATCTGGTTTGTACTTGTGTTGGTCATGTGTGTGCTGTCAGTCTCTGTGAGTTCGTATGTGATCTGCACTGTTGCATGTGAAAGGCACTGTTTCCCTGATATTATCCATCCCCTCTGCCTCTAGCAGTCTCCCTGCCTCTTCTTCACTGTAGTTCCCTGAATCCTGAAGGGATGGGCTTGATGAAGACATTGCATTTAGAACTGGGTGTTCCAAGGTCTCTCATTCTCTGTACACTGTCCAGTTGTGGGCCTCTGTGTTAGTCCCCACCTATTGCAGGAGGAAGCTTCTCTTATGATGCGTGAGTGAGGCACAGGTCTATGGGTCTAGCAGAATGTCACTGAGAGTCATTTTTATTGCTATATTCCTTTAATAGAACAATAGTATTGGATTTCCCTAGGCTGATGGAGTCCTGGGATTTTTGTTTATCAAACTGTGGCCTCTGAGAGCAGCATTATCCACTTGTTAAACTCTAAAAATTACGTTACTTGTATGCATGATTTCAAGACTACAATTTGGTATTGGATAATCAGTTGATGTGCTCTTCCCTGGATAAGACTATTTCTCCTGCTTCCAGTATTCCTTCATTGCTTGTGGTTCTTCATTGAGTCCCCTGGGCCTTTTCCCTGTCCCTATAAGTATGTCTATTGATGTTGTCCTTGTTTAGCTCACGTTTCGGCAATCATATTGGTGAGAACTCATTGGTGTAGCTTCTTTGGCTCTTACCAGTCTTTCTGTTGACTCATCATTATAGAGATTGAGCAGTTTGTATTTATGTATTTAGGAATAGATATGTATATACATATATGTATGTAACAATAATAACAAAAAAGAGGTCATGGATTTCAAAGAGAGTAAGGAGGACTATATGGGAGGATTTAGAGGAAGGAAAGAAAGGAAGAAATGGTATAGTTATAGTTTCAAAAAAAATAAATAATTTTTAAAAAAGCAAACAAAAATAAAAATAAAATTAAGCAAAAAAAAAAAAAATAGTGGCTTTGACCCAGGTAGACTAGTTGTCCCTTTTGTTTAGTTCATAAAGTCATAGGTTTCCATATCATTTTTCCTATATTCTTAGTTATTGTTTATCCCTCCCCATCACTACCATTATCCCTCATCCCTGCCCCAGTACCCATTTAAACATTTCAACCCTAGTATTGGCACCCCTACTTTCACATCATATGTGTTTCATGCTTGCTCCTTCCCAAGTCCTTTCCTTTTTTCACACCTTATCTAATTCCTCTCTTGCTTTAGGGGCTCTGAAGAGATTTTAACTTAAATACAGAAATGTAAAAATTTAAAGCTAGGACCCACATGGGAGAGAGAACATACAGTATTTGTCATTCTGGACCTGGGTTACCTCACTCAGTAGTCTAGACTCACCCATTTTTATAAAATTGTTTGGTTTCATTTTTCTTTATCATGGAATAAAATTATGTGTATTACCATATTTCATTATCCATTCACCAGTCAATAAACACATTGGAGAATTCCATTTCTTAGCTAGTGTGAAGAGAGAACCAACCAACACAAATGGACAGATATCTCTGTTGTAGATTAGAATCCATTGAGTAAATGCCCAGGAGTGGGTCATATTGTTCTATTTTTAGTTGGTTTTTTTTTAAACCCTGATTTCCACAGTACCTGTACTAGTTTACCCTTCCACAGATGAATAAGGGTCCCCTTTCTCTGGAGTCTCATCAGCATTTGTTGTCATTATCACACGGTAGCTAGAGTTTTCCTGCCTGGTCCACAGTCAGGACAAATCTCTCTCACCTGCCAGTCCCACAGTCGCTCAGACCCAACAAAGTAAACACAGAGACTTATATTGCTTACAAACTGTATGGCCGTGGCAGGCTTCTTGATAACTGTCCTTATATCTTAAATTTATCCATTTCTATAAATCTATACTTTGCCACGTGGCTCGTGGCTTACCGGCATCTTTACATGCTGCTTGTCCTGGCGGTGGCTGGCAGTGACTCCCTCCGCCTTCCTGTTCTTTTAATTTTCTCTGTTAGTCCCGCCTATACTTCCTGCCTAGCCACTGGCCAATCAGTGTTTTATTAGCAACACATTTGCCAGACAGAACATCCCACAGCATCTCACTAAAGTTGAGCTTAGAGTAAAGGTCACTGCAGTTTAGAAAGGGTGAGAAAGTGGAGGAACAGAGAGACTTGGGATAAAAAATATTCCAAAATATAGTTCAATAGGAGAAATACATCCTAAACAGAATAGAGTGACCATAGTTCAAAATAACTTATTTTAGATACTATAAAAAAAATTAGAACAGGATTTAAAGATTCTAAGCACCAAAAAAAATGATGAATCTATAATGTCACAGAAATCTTTATCATCCTGATGCTATCATACACATTGTCTACATATGTTATTACACTGCATCTATTGCATTAATATATATATGCTAATTCTGATACAGAGTATAATTGGCTATCTCAATTTAAATCACTTAGGGAAAAGAAATCTACATGAATTATCACTAGCTATTCCTGTCTAAAAATAGAAAATCATAAGACTTCTTTAACCACTGTTTGACTATGTTTGACCCAGGAGCTTTGTAATAACCCTCTTGACCTCCTCATATATATTATTTTCTCATATGTATTATCTACATGCATTGTCACATTGTACTCCACTCAAAGATATAATTACTATTCAATGAAAATTTGGTGCAAATAGGATATAATTCACTATCATCATTTTAACCATTTAAAAAGGAGAACATGTCCATGAAACAGCACTAGACATTGTTTTTAAAAACACAAATCACCAGGTTTATGCATCACCAGCTTTCCACATTTGACCCCA